>NJDC01014336.1:0-21250 GCA_002245475.1 Calephelis virginiensis | reverse complement strand
TCGGCCTACTAGTCCCGTGGTTCCCGTTCGGCCCGCGTGTGTGATATTATCACCTCTCCGAAATTTATATCATTGTAATAAAAAGTATTTTGCTAGAGTTCCCGGGATATTTTTATAACACAGATGAAAATTGTAATATAATTTCCCATGTATTCAAAGTTCTTCCAAAATACTAAAGCTGTAATTTAAAAGTTTTTTTTTGTACTAGCGACCCAGCTCGGCTTAGTTCCGGATCCGGTATAGTTTTTATTTCATAAGATACATAATTATTCCGTACGTTTTTATCATCAAACTCCTCCTAAATGACTCAACCGATTTGTTTCTGTATGGTTTGGAAATACAATAGGTGTCGGTTTGTCGTCAAATTAAGGCGGTGCAAAAGTCATCGGGTCGGCTAGTTTATATGTTAAGTCAGGTCTGTAATTTATGACTCTAAAACTGCTAGACTGATTTTAAAGATACTTGGTAATTTTGGAATCGTTTTAGCTCTAAATACAAATTACGTAAATATTTAAAAGAAACGATAACAAAATTTAATAACGGGGAGGGGCGGTAATAAGTTTGCCGAGATAGCACTGCAAAAATAAAGTTCAACGTTCAACTAGTAGATACGAAACTAAAGAACTGTAAATAAAATGAGAAATCTGTGTCGATTTCTATTCACAATCTATTATTTTGCGAAAAGACTACAAATTGATATTTTTTTTTATGGATGCCACCAGCACAGATCGCCTGACCTATGCCATCCAATCATCGACACGAGCGCCATATACAGCCGGCGAGCGGGCGAATGAGAGGACGGTAAGTCTTCGTCGATTTGATCGATCGATAGCTGTGTATAAAAAGTTTAAATAACATTTATTTAATTTAATAAAGGTTTTATACTGTATCCATTTAAACATCTTTGCAGTAACTACATAATAACATTTTTTTTTAAACTTAAAATGGTTAAAGTGTTACCCTTAAAATCTATGCAAAGGAACAATCCCACTATACTATCACTACAAAGTATAAAGTCGCGCCCTTTATATGGTTAAATCTTTTAATTAATTTAAATTTTTATTTAATATTTATTTTATTCCCGTGCGAAACAGGGGCAGGCCGCTAGTATGTTATAACTCAAAGCGTTGCGTTTTCGATAAAAGCTCGCAATGAGTTGGATATTTTCGATATGTTGAACAAAATACCCTCCTAATTCATAAAATTAACACAAAGTATTTTTATTTTAGCACTTGCCCTGTGCTTGGGTTAAATTTTTATTTCTGTCTGGGAAGAATTTTTTCCTTTCTTTAAAATAAAAAAAAAATACACAAAACCTTAACTAACTATACATCTTAACATTACTCTGGAATCATTATATCTATTGATGAAGTATGTATGAATATTAAGTAGTTTTTGAGTTAACCGCGACCAAACATACGGTCGCGGCTCCTTCGATGTTCAATAATTTAATTTTCTTATCAAGGTTGTAACTATTAAATGTTGGTCGAACATCCGTTGTGGTCGTCTTTTTAGTTATATTTTGCAACGCTTCACATCTTCAAATATTCACGCTTTTTGATCTTCCAGTACGTCCATAATAACTACGTCAGGCGGGCCAATGTCATCTTCAACAATATCCAACTTAGCTATAGGGTTATTGTCGTGAATATTTCTCATTTTTCTCACCCTTTCGCATTTACCTCATCTCTTTGCATTACATCAGTAAGTGTTTTCTCACAGTGCAGATGTATTTGGCGACAGACGTGTCTGGAGGCACTCGCGCTGTGGATTACCACTAGCTACCACTTGCATTTTATAAGAGTGTGTCTTCTGTACATTAGTACTATTACTTATTCTGTACTTACAGTTTAAAACTTCTACACTTTCAAAATGTATAACCGACAATTTTTAGACGAGCAATCGCTTTAGATAGTTTCAAGAGTTTTCGTTATCAATATATTGCACTTCATCTTCCAATATACATACTTCGTGATCTTCCAAAGCTTCCATAACAAAACACTCGGCTGGATCAATATGCACTTCAATAGTCTTCGACGTAGCTATCGAGCTTAAGAATTCGTCAAACTTAGCCTTTTGTTCCTCATTCATATTGGCTCGATTATGATTCTTTGTGTGACAATTCAGATTAGTCTTCTGTTTGAAACGTTTTGAGCAAATCACACATACAAAAGGAGCCACATTTGTATGTGTCCTCATATGTTGCTGTAACTGTATTGATTGACAAAAGGCTTTGACGCATAACACACACTTGTATGGTTTATCTTTCGTATGTATTCGCACATGTTGTTCAAGACTAGATTTTTGGGTAAATCTCTTTATACAGTGGGGGCAAGCGTAGGGTCTTTCTCCCGTATGTGTCCTCATGTGTTGTTGTAGGACGGCTCTTTGAGAGAATCGTTTCTGACAGATAGTACATTGGAAGGGTTTTAAATTAATATGAGAAGTTTGGCTGTGGTCTGTCAATTCCTTTCTTGTTTTAAAACCAGCGCCACATACCTAAAAATAATATATTTTGATGTTTATTATCTATTTTTTATGGAACTTAAAATAACTAAGCTTATTTCTAAAATATTCATTTATATTTTTTATGTTTCTGTGTAGTAAGAACAGCCTCTGTAGTAAACAACTGAGAATTATCAAAACACAGCCGCAACACCTGATCTAGTCGTTACTTACAACCATACCGTAAAACTTATCATAACAATAATAATCAATGTAGTAGCTATTCCATCACTTACTAGTGTAGTGAGTGATACAAACGTTACTGTACTCCTTACACAAACAACCACAGCTTCCACCGATGTGTTGTTAAACAAACATTGTAAACATTGGAGTAAGCCTAGTACTATGACAATCTATGCAAACCCGCGGAGGGGGAGGCAGGGGCTCCAACCCACCCCCAGCGTGACCATCGCACCCACCAGATGGCCACGGCCAGGCCCTAGCAGTGCTGCTTTTGAATCTCGATTCATGCAATATTATAAATTGGTATCGGATATGTCAATTTAGGTATTCTTGGGTATTCAATAAGTGCGAATGCATACTTTGTGCATTTTCTAGAAGCAAACATAAGATTTTGGCCCACTATCGTTGGAAGTCTACTACATTGAATTTAGAATGGAGAAACATTCAAACCAAATTGGCAGAGTAATTTTTACTTATTTACTTACTTACTAGCCTGTTGCTGTCTACTGCTGGTAATTTTTCACAAAAATAATAAAATTAGATGACTAGTTTTATATCCGCAAAATACATAAACTAACTACATAGTACATACATATATTCACACTAAGGGCAGGCAGAGAGTATCGTGTGCCAAACCTCAAGAGCCTGGCAAACCTGCCTGGCTGTGGAGGACCATATTCACTACCCTTTGCATAGCACCACGCCGGTGTCGGAGATTCTTGACTTCGGACCGGAATGTCAACTTAGGTCTCCCCGATACCTACATCCATAAACGTTTGCTTTGTCAATCTTTTAGCTGTCATTCTTTCTACATGTCCAAACCAGCGGAGCATGCCCTTTTTCATTCTAAAACAAACACCCTCTTTTAATCCCACTCTTTCTCGGATCTTACTGCTGCGAATACGGTCAGCGAGCGTCACACCACAGATTTTCCGTAGCTCTCTTATTTCGACCGCGTTTATTCTACTCTCATGATTTCTCTGACATACCCAACTCTCGATTATGCAAAAATTAAGAAAAAAATAGCTAAATTGTATTTTTGTGACAAAATTTTAAATTTAAAGGCAAGTTAAATAAAAGATTAAGATTACCTGACATGGGTAAAGGGCGTCCAAATCGATACCGGGCAAGGGCCTCTCGCAAATCTGGCACCGAGGTCGGATCATCCGGCTGGTGTGTTCGTCCCTATAGTGTGCAGAGTACTCACAGCACGTCGTGAAGATCCGGTGACAGAGGCCGCTGGTCTCCTGGGTAGCGGGCTGCATGCACTCGAACGGCCCACTGAAGTCAAAATAAAAAAAAAATTTGGAATCAAAAAAGTTAAAGCAATTTTTTTCAGTTTAGTGATATGACAACCTCATTGCCTGCTGGTGGCAACAAAGCCAGATTTGTTTCATTATTGTAATTGTATAATGTGTATTGTAAATTGTAGGCTGATTTAGTAACCTACGTAATTGGTGCCACCATCTTACATAGTACTCACCATTGTCATATTCCGTTTTAGAGGGTAGGACAGCCATAGATTTGCACTTGTGGCCTATGATTCCAGCCATAGTACACCGATGAAACCCATTCATGCTCTATGTCCATAGGCAACAATAAATCTAATATCATTAAAAGAGCCAACCTGCGTATTAGCTATATTAATAACATTAAAAAAATATTTGTAAGAAAAATTTTAAAACACATAAAACACACCTTAATACTACATTATGTTATATTGAAAAATTCACCTTTGTCCTTTTTTAAAAATTAGAGAAGAATATTTTATTACTACTTAGTTTTATTTTTTTTAAGGATTCAGGCCTTTACCTTTAGACTGACAGTAATGTTAATAATTATACGGAATGAATGTATTTAAACTAAAACTCTTACGTGATAGTTCTTATTTCCCTCTTCTTTTTTACATTAATCATCTTTATAGTTTTCTCTTTCTTCTGTTTTGATTTCTTGATTGATTGATCACTATTTACTTTCAACTTTTTGGGCGTAGGCTCATCTTCAGCTTTCATTATAACATATTCGACATCATTTGAGGTTAGTGTTACAAGGTCTATAGGCTGCATGGAAGAAATTAACTCTTCTGTTTTCGCTTTAATCTCATCTTCTATTAGTTTCTTTTGTTTCTGAAAGTTTAAATTAAAAATAAATTCTATACAATCACACTAATATTATAAATGTGAAAGTTTCTTTGTTTGGATGTTTGTCCATCAATCACGCAGAAACTATGGAATATATTTTGATGAAATTTGGTATACAGACAGGGTATGAGCTGACTTGGGTGATACAATACTTATTATTCCAATGAAATGCTTCCTTGGGAACTACACGCGGGCGAAGCCGGGGGCGGAAAAGCCAGTAGGTCATAATTGCAAAAGAACTGTAGATAACTTATTCATACATAAACTTCCAAGCATACAACAATCTTGTTTACATTGGAATGAAAATTATTTAGTTGGGAATATGTGTGTTAAATTGGAGGGTTTCTGTCTAATTCCCCACGGGGACTAGCCAGGTTGGGGAATGTGTTTTTGTTTTGCTGTTGTTGTTGTTTTATTTTTTTTCTGTGTAATATTTCGCTTTCGGTTAGTAATTGAGGTAGGAATTTCTTTCAGACATGGAGTAGGCTCGCACACGCACGAGTTAAAAAGCGTCTGTTGGTTAGATTTTCTTGTTATTGCCGTTGATTGTTTCCTTCGGACTTGGTGTCACGAAAATTACTTGCTCTTCTTGCTTTGCGTTTCTCCATGGCTTCCTTAGAATAATCATTGGTTATATAAGTGTTTACTCTCATTTTCTTCTTATTTCTAAGGATTTGGATTTTTTTTAAAGTTGTTAAAGTAAGTAGAATAGGTCTTATTTTTCCATTTTCCTGTTTTTTACCTAGACGTTGCATTTTATTTAATTGGCTATTTTCGAGTGACACTTCCAAATTCGTGATTGTTACCGAAGCGTTTAGTTCCTCGTATCTTTCGGTGCTAGGTTCTATGATTCCATGTAGAATGCTGTTGTTTTTCCTAGCGTTTATGTCTAAGGTCTGGAGCTTCTTGTTCAGTGTTTTGACTTCACGCGTTAGTAGTGGCCATAGAAAGGCCAGAATGGAGAAGATTGGGGGAGGCCTTTGCCACCTGGAAAACTGACACGCAAAAGTGGAACACAACAATAATATACGAAAAATAAAATAAAATAATAATAAAACAATAGTGAGTTTTGGCGCCATTATAAATGAAGATGGTCGTAATTTTTTCACAATTAATGAATTTAGTGTAAATTGAGTAAAATTAGTTAATGGGTGGGAATTAGTTTAATTTTGTACAGTGAAAGTGCAAAAATTAAATAATCATGAAGAAATTAGTGTATCGTGAATTTCCTCGCTGCGGCCAAATCTCATAGATGAGCTTGAGTAACGAAACCACCGCTTTACTCAAGACCCTGACATGACTTACGACATATGACCTAAAATGCCTTATGACTGCTAAAAGAATTTATTCAGTTTGGCGCAACTTTCATATAAAAAAATAAAAAAAAAATAAGTTTGCTATGTTTTTTATTCGCCCAAATCATATGACACTAGTTGCTTTATATCTGAATGCCTTTAGACTTACTTTCAAATTGTATGGGTTATAGTTTTTCAAGTAAACTTTATACAAATTCGGGTTTGCTATGTATCTATGGAAGTCCCGTCTCTTATTACGTAGTTTTTATATACTCTTTGAATTTATTTATTGCTGTCATGTCCGAAAGGAAGCAGAGTTTTGGCGCCATTGAGAGAAAAGATGGTCGAAGTTTTTTCATAATTATTGAATTTCGTGTTGATATTGAGTGAAATTAGTCAATTTTGGTGGCATTTTGTACAATTTCAATCAGTGAAAGTGCAGAAATGAAATAATCAGGAAGAAATTACCGTATCGTGTATTTCCTGGTTGCCGCCAAACTTCGTTATATGAGCTTGGGTAATGAGGCCATCGCTATACCCAAGGTCTGACATGACTAACTGACGACTTATGACGTACGAATAAGTACTACTCTGGATTCTCTAATATATTGGTTGAATAAAAATAATTTCAAAATTAATATTAATATAACAACAGTTGAACAATTTAGAAATAATAACTGCAAAAAGCTATAAAATACAATGATAAATTACTTGAGGAAGTCATTGTAATGTTTTGAACAAGTTTGTAAGATCCTAAAATAGTTGATTTATTCTTTTGAAAACCATATTGGCTTGGTGGTCAAATTTATTCTAAAAATGATCTACTCCTTTTTAACAAAAAAGTTTTTAAACATTTTAGCAAATACTAAGATCAGTGTTATAGGTCTGTTATTACAACATTCATTTAGTTTACTCTTTTTATGGAAAGTTTTAACAATTGCACATTTTAATCAAGAGGGGAAAGTGAGTTAGTATCATAATATGCATATAAAATAATACCAAAGTATTAACTGATGGACATTTTTTTAAGTATTACAGTCGAGATCAAGTCAAAACAGCATTTGTAGTTTTAAGAGAATAATAAAATGTTTAACTAGTAACAATATCTAACAGCATAAAAATTTATATGTTTTTATAACAACAACAAATAAAATACAAATAAAAAAATAGTTAATAAAACATAAGCATTTTTAATGCCACATTGTCAGAGTTGCAGTAATGTTTATAAATGTAAGTGGTCTGCCTTTTGTTGAGTTTGGTTCTAATTGCAGAGGTACTTGGTGTAAAGATATGAATGAATGTATTTGTACTTACCTGTCTTGAAAATTTATGATGCATGGGGTCATCTTTGAAAGGTTCAAATTCAACTTCATATTCATCAATGTGCTCCATTCGGGCATGGTTAAGGAGCGCCCTCATACTTGCAAACTCTTTGAAGCAGATGTCACATGCAATGGGATCCTCATGATTGCCACTCATTTTACTCTATAAATAAAATAGAGATCTTTAATTTAAAAAAATATTGTGTCATAAAAGTATCTGCAGTCTGGAAAAATAAATTAATTAAAGAGAAAAACTATTGTACTGCTGTAAGAAAACATGTATCATTTATAAAATGTTCATGTCATAATATATGAAATTTGGACTTACTTAAAGACAGGGAATTGGCAAAAAACACAAGGTGTGTTATGAAGTTGGTACAAAATACTTGATCAAATTAATATATAAAGACAACAAATTTACTTCTTTTATAACTGTAATGTTATTCTTTCTTTATTCTTTGAATTATTCATTTGAAATGCACAATTACAAATTTTGTAATAGAGATTTGTCGAAGATAGATGTTGATATTTTGTTTATAAAATTTACTTTACATTAGAAATCTGTAGGTGATGGTCAGCATTTCAAAGAACTATCGGAGCGTTACTTTGAAAAAACGGCTGCCCACCCGAATCCGATGATAGCATCCGCGTGTGACTACACACCGGTCGCGAACGCTCCCTCCAATCATAGAAGACCTCGCCACGTGTTATCGGATCCTCCGGACCCAATAATCGCAGCAAACGCTATTCTCCCAACTCCAAACCGGAACACGACAAACTCACATCACTTTAACATAACACTACACCGTCGCCGCCGGTCTCGGCGACGAAGACCTCTCTTGCGCCCGGCGCCTAACGCCGAGCGACGAGCCACAAATACTCCACCAAGTCCACCCAGTAACCAGAACGCAGCACCAAGTCAAGGTACGGTCTCCCGGGAGACAGCCCTTGGTGCTGGCGTTGTAGGTAACAGCCCAATCCATCTAAATAATGATGTCTCGGGCTGAGCACTCTGCTCGGCCCACAAAGTTCGGTGAAGTTGTAAAAAATCGCAAGATTAGCAACAAATTAGTCATACAAAAAAAAAAGGTGATGGTCTCATTGTGCAAATGTTTTGGTCTGGGTCCGCTGTGTAGAACAGGGCTTCTGCCTCTCTCTCAGGCAGCTCGTAAGAGGCGAGTACAGATTAACATTTAGGTATTACTGCCAACAAGACCACTGGTAATAAAATGCTGTGCAGTAACTTGCCTGAGTAGGCATACACCAGCACATCTATTCTGCTTCCATAATGACTGTCATGTTCCAGTCTGGAGGGTAGGGTAGTTCTGAACCTTCAGGTACTGTAACCTGAACTTTTTACATTCTTTTTTATGATATTGGAAAGCAAACAAGCGGACGAATTTCCTGATGGTAAGAAATTCACGTTGCCTAGAGACACCAAAGGTGGTAATGGTGCATTGCCAACCTGAGGGCGGGATGTTAAGCCTCGAGCAAAAGTAAGTTTACAGGCTACCTTACCCTCTAAACCAGAACACGTCATGACTTTATGGCGGCAGGAATAGGTAAGGCGGTGGTACCAATACGGATGAGTCACTGCGAAACTCTACCACTTAGTCAGATGTCACGGTGTTAGTGACGGTAGCATAGGCTTATGCTCGCCTTTTACGAGCTGCCTGGCAGGAAGGCAGATGGTCTATTCTGCAAAGGAGCCCGTACCAACAAGGGGAAAAATTAATGAAGTAACAAATTATAAATTATATGTAAAATTGTACTTAAATGTTTCTTCATTTTAAGGTATGAATATTTGGAAGTTTTACCAAGCACCAACAATGGAAAGTACCAAATAGACATATTTTTAACGGAATGTGGAATGATACCAAGATTATTTAAACGGTATATTATTGATTCAAACTAAGCTTATCTAAGTGCTGAGCTCTAAAATCTATTATGGGACAAGTCTGTATAAACTTCTTTTCTCATTTAAAAAAAGTACAAACATAACATATTATTATGAGTGTACTGTATATTGTAAACTTTTCTTAGGAGGGCTTCATCCAAAGACAACACCATGCTCTCCTTATTTTAACGGTGACTACGAATGGCAAAATGGTAGCAACCTTTGGATGTGGGAACCCATTGTGTTCCTCCTACTTCTTCGGTTTTGCACGGTCTTTCTTTAACGTTCAGGTAACTGGCATGCATGTTGTCCCAATGCATGCAAAAATGTCAGTTGCATTATCTTTCCTATAAAAATGTTCACATAACATTTCGCAATAAATAATTGTCGCCTTTGTAGTCTAGCGGTTCGGTGATGGATTGGATTTCCTGAGGTTCCGGGTTTGATTTGGGGGTCAAACAACAAAAAGAAAATGTTTCTTTTTAATTTTCTAAAGTCGATTCTGCAAAGGAGCCCGGACCATCAAGTGCCAAACGTGGAAAACCATTTGTTAAATGTTAAATTACATAACCAATTGCGTTAGATTGCGCACTTTAGGATTATACATAGTAACCTTAATGAAAACATTGAGTACTCATCACAATGTAAAATGATGATTTCAAGGTTGCACCTTTTTTTTAACTGTACAGAAATGCAAACAATATTTTTTTTCAATAGTAAGAAATAAACATTGCTAATATAAAACAAGCATTAAAAATGAATGTTCAAATGATTTATTGAATCTTTCTCATACATTTTAACAGATGTAGAATATGACTTTAAAAGAAAAAAGTATCTTCACGCCCATATCCCCAAAGAAGCAGGCAGAGGCACAACCAGGGCACCCACGACTAGCCGAAAACACTAAGCCCCACAACGTGATAGGTGGCACCCAATTTTCTTTTTGTTGCCCGACCCGGGATTCAAACCCGGGACCTCATGCAGTCACGTCCAACAACTGAATCGCTACACCACAGGAGCAATAATATGCCTTTATTTTGCTAACTAAGTGAAACCTGTGAAACTGTTGTTGTGGGATATCTTCGGATACTTGAACAGATTTACAGTCGCAGGTTGGCAAACAATCCAACTTCTACAGTTCTACATCAAGCTAGTCTAAGAACCCACCATAAATTACACTAATTGCACTAGCCACATGTTTCATCTTCACATTGAGACCTCTTTAGTTATAATCAATTTCCTCACATTTTAAGGAAATAGTGTTAATATATAAATAAATACCTACTGTATACATATTAAATAAATACATTAGTGTCAGATGAACACTCTATATATCCTGGATAAATTAATTTGTCGAAGAATAATTTAATTTTAACTGTATGTAAATACCATATGTAAACTGTGCAACATCAACAATTATAAATTATACATAATATTTATACATAAATAAATATCCCTGACAACATACATAAATTTAATCTAGCCCTAAAGTAAGCAAATAGGTATTATGCTTGTGTCCTAGGTGTTAGTCAATGATTCTAATACTTACATATAAATACTTTAATAGATACCAGAATACATTTGACAAACACTCAGAGTAGGGAAAGCAAATGTCTTCCCTGTCGGGAATCAAACCCGAGCATTGCAATAGGTCGGTGGAGTTAGGCATGTACACTAACTTTTCAACCAACGAGGTGGTTAAATTACGAGGTTTTAAATTCATATTTAAAACATTGATGGGCTGTGAAATAAAACGCCTGACATCTAAATCAAAGAATTACAAATTGGCTTAGGTAGGTACTTACATTATTTTTTTTTACTTTAAGGAGTGTTTCCGTAGCCTAAAATTAAATGCTTACAATAGAGGATTTAATTAATAAGAATTTGTTTTATTCGGTACATACACTCCGGACATCACGCGTAACTTTCAGAAATTTTAGAAGTCAATTTACAAAAAAGTTTAACTATAAGATTAAAAACAAATTATCAAAATAATAGTTTTAGATAGAGCTAAAAAGTTTAAACTTTAAAATCAAAGAATACATAAATCAGGCAAGGTCGACAATATTTACATACCACTAGCAAAACCCAAAGAGAATAAAATCACTACGTTCTAAGAGACGGCACTTGGTACATCATGGGTACATCACTCTTAGCTACGAGTAGACTTGGGCGTTATAACATACAACAGATAATATATTTTAATATAAAGTTCTAACGACCTAACCGTTATTTATTTTCAACGCTGACTGTTATAATATTTATTATTACTCGGCAACATTAGGTAGTTATTCGTCTGACAGTGCAGTGACAGTGACTTGTGTCTAACTTAGAGCAAGGTCAAAATAAAATAATGTTGACGAACTTCACGTCGCATTACGCGTCACACAAATATGAACGTTATATCACTAGGAACAAAAACAAATTTTACTTACATGAAAATATAACGCTAACATAAATTATAATTGTTTTGATTTTATATTAGTGTGAGCTTCGTTCGTGTATTCACTGCTAAATTTTCGAAAAAAATTAACTTTACCTGATAATCACGCAAATGTAATACCTACATTCAGACAGTAACTAACTAAGCCTGTAACAAGTAGGAAGGAAAGTTCATTGAAACTAAAGAAACATCTTTTTTCTATCAACGCTTTTTAAAACATGCAAGTCTTAAAAATAAATTGTTCTTACGATACTAATGCATACTAAACTTTCCTGGGTATTGTGTTATAACGTCTAACTGTAACTAACTGTGAATGTTGTTTGAGTGCTATTACTGCTATTAGACCCTACATCGTTGCGTCTAAAATACGATAAAATAATATAATATATATTATAACAGTTTAAAACAACAGTTATAAAAATATAATATAACGTATAATGCATTAGAAAAATATAACGGTTATGCCCAAGTCTAGCTACGAGTAATAAAGAAAGTCATACCAACCTTTTCCAAAAATATTTGGTGCCAACATTACATTGCAAATTCTAGTGATGTAACTGACGGCAAGAGATGTTATCGAAAAACACGATAACTAGTGTTGTTGCAACATATCGATATCGATATTTTTTATGTAGCCAGCAATGACATTAATATATACATTATTTACTTAATGATAATTTGTGATTTAAATAAAAAACGAAAAAGATTTAGTAAATTTTAATTTATTTCAAATACAACAGCTTTATTTCAAATAAATCTGTGAAAACAGTAGTTTCTTATATACTAACACATTACATTACCAACACACTTTTGTTATGATTTCTTGCTAGCCATAATTTATAACTAAATTGGGTCCTGTCACTAATACGGAATTAATAACTAAATGGTTTTCCTTTCACTGAAATGGAGTCTATATCTCAAAAATTTATTCACTTTTCACTCACACAATAGTACAATTCCAAAGGTTAGGTTACGATGAATTGAAGGATAACACGACGATATAGTTAACATCTGAATGCAAAAGGTAATTAATGTTAACTTTACATCAACAAAAGTAAGACGAAATAACCAAACAATATGGCTGACATAGTTATTATTTTACTTGACGTTGGCAGCTGTGTCATAAGTGTCATATTAGTGGTAATACCAACATAAAAATTAAACACCTTTTTATGTTGGTAAAGAATTCATAACCCACAAATATAAATTGAACCACGACGATTCCGAAAATTCATGCTTTTCGAAGTTTAAGGTAATCTGGTCGCATCCAATGTATGAAAGTGACTACCCACTGGCAAAACCACTAGACTAGTGTAGACTAGTATAAGTGTATAGTCTATGCCTATGCACTAGACTGTTTCATTGTTTGCTATAGTTGTTGTTTTTTAATATTATCCCAGTCGGGGAAAGGCAAAAGATCTGAGTCCATACAGCCACGTCTTCCGTTTTAATAAATCTTTTTCTTGTTGTATATTTTCAATTCATATCTTCCGTATTCATTCTTTATATCAGTCATTAGTCACTAATTTACAAAGTCATGTCTGGTCTTGAGTAAAACGGTGGTTTCATTAGACAAGCTCGTCTATGAGATTTGGCGGCAGCGAGGAAATTGATGTTACATTAATTTCTTCATGATTATTTCATTTGTGCACTTTCACTGAACAAAATTAAACTAATTCCCACCTAAATTAACCAATTTCACTCATGTTTTACACTAAATTCAATAATTGTGAAAAAAATACGACCATCTTCATTCACGATGGCGCCAAAACTCTCTGTTTGCTATAGGTCCCGCGAGATGGAGTAAATTTAATACAAAATAAAGCTATGTTGCCAGATTCGGAAACGATTTTAAAAAGTTGAGAAAAAATCACAGGCTAATCTCCATGTCCATAAATAAATACTGATTTTCAGAAGAATTATACAAATGGTTCTAACCCCAAACTATCCAAAATTGTATGCTTGTTTTATTGATAGTAGCCGATGATACCAATACCAGAAATGATTAATATATATAATCACTGCTAGTAACACGTAGTATGTTATGTTTCACAATACAAATGCGTTTCTAATTCATCACCAATGAGTTTTCAAAAAAAAAATAACCTGACTTACGCCACAAACAGTGTGTAATGAATTACGATTCAGAAAATATTTCCAAGAAAAAGTATGTATCATTTATCCTTTTTGTTGTTTTTTTCAACATATATTTTTTTATTAAGATAATATAATAACTTTTCACTTAATTAGATTAATTAAATTCGAGATAAAAAGATTAAAAAACTAAAGAAAAACAAAAATATGGAAACTGATTAAATATTCTCTTGATTGGCAGTAACTTCTGAAACTATATTATGTGTGACAAAAATTAAATACACAATAAAAAAAAAACAAATTAATCACCATAATTTACTGTGTTAATATATTTTCAAATTTCAAAGTGACATAATAATTGTGCTAAGAGCAAAAAACAAATGGCAGCATTAAGGAATCTATGATCTTTGGTTCGAAGTTTAGAATTTAGGTAAAATGCACGGGTGTAAATCTGTGGAATAAATCCTTCGACGTTGTGTCTATGGTACAAGATTAGATTTTGACAAGATAGTTCTGACAGCTATTTCCCCTCCCACCCTTCCCTTGAAATTGCTAACTTCAACACGTTTGCGACTTGGCATAGTTGACACTTGTCAATTAATGTCTATTGCTGTTTAGTCTTGATCGAGTTCGTTTTGCGTTGATTTATTTCCGTAACATTCTCTCAAACTAAACCGGTAATACGAAATACATTGCATCATGTTTAATCGGTGCTGTGTTCTCGGTTGTGACAGGAGACGTAATATCGTCAAGTTGTTTCAATTTCCAAAGACTGAGATAGGACTCCATAAATGGTTAAAGTGTGTATCTGGCGGTGAATGTAAAAGTGTTGTTGAACTTCGCAAATTGTATGTTTGTGAAAAGCATTTTGAAAAGCGATTCATCACGTCGTTACAATGCTTATCCAACTTTATTCACTGCTGACGAGATTGCTACAGAAATACCCGACGCGCCGGATACAGACACTGGTAAGGTTGACAATTTTTTATCACCTACCTAGTCCCAAGAGCCATAAAATACAGACGACATTAATACTTACTACCTGTATGATCAAACTCAAGTTTCGTCATATTGTGTTGTTTAGTGTTAACTAGTTTAGTTGTAATATTTCTTCTTATCATTAAATCTGTGTGCTTGTTTGCCAATCATTACTACAAAATTGTAATAAATACTTAGTATGACTTGTTGTTTGCTTATAATATCTACTATCAGGTTATGTACAGAAACAGATTTGCAATCGCTTGTATATTTTTAATATTTAACATTAAATGTTTGATTTCAGAAAACCTTAACCCTAATATAGATCACAATTATTCTCGAATTGACCACAATGATCATAATTACTGCAAAAAAAGTGCTGATTTTATAGGTAAGAACTTGTTTTAAAAGTGAGCTGTATATAATATAGTTACTTTTGGCATTCTACATAATCATTTTGTTCTTTTTTTCAGAAGAGAATGCCAGATCGTCTTGCTCTAATACTGTAGTACATGTAAAACAAAATATTAATATTGGAAACACACCCGGTAAGAAAATGTACACTACAGTAGTGTAAACTACTGTTAAAGAAAGGTTTTCTTGGTTGTCCCTTAATCTAAAGCAATTAATTAATGTCATTAAAAATAAAAGTCAGAATTATTATAAAATGTTTGACTTATTACCAACTACAGTGGAAGAGTAATTATGTTTTTTTTTTGTTTTGAATATGTGTTTAGGTTACAAAGCAGATATTTAAATAACATCCGATCCATATGTAGTATCTAGTATATTTTTTTGTAATAACATCTATGCTAATTGTTACGTACAAGACGTGTGCCATTGTATTATAAATGTTGTAAGTAAGTATTTTCACGCCCCATATCCTCGAAGGGGTTGGAAGAGGCACAACCAGGGCACCCATGACTAGCCAAAGATACTAAGTCCCATAATGTGATAGGTGGCAAGCCTATCGCTAACCAGGCATGTATCCAATCCTGAGCAACATTTTTTTTTATTATAAAAGTTGGAAAAACCAAGTTTTCTTTTTGTTGTTCGACCCCAGAAACGAACCTAGGACTTCATGTAGTCAAGTCTAACACCTGGACTGCTAGGCTATGCCACCACAGACCACACTAGACGAGACAACAGAGGTGTCGTAAGTGCGGCAGAGCAATTATGAAACTCCTAGCATTGCAGTTGTTTGTGGGCTTGGTAGTTTTCCTCCTTCTGGAATAATAAAAAAATTAAAGCTATTTCTTATTTAAACATTTCTTGATTGTTCATTTCAATTATTTTTTAAATTTGTTATTATAATTTAGCTAACAAAGTTTTATTATATTTCCTGGAACAACGGCCTAGAACACACCTGGCCAATAGTGCAGTCAAGGCCAGAATTCATCAAAATCCCATAGGAAAGCAGAAAATCCTTTTCAAAGAATTGAGAATCCCACCGAGGACACTTTCTCAAATCATCAACCAAGAATTAGGTCTAGGGGCTAGAAACCTAAGGAAATCTTTTTTTAAGTTATAATAAATCATGTTATAATTTCAGATGATACTATCATAATTGAACAATGTCGATTAAGTGTAATATATGATCCACCTCACTTAATCAAGGGTCTTCGAAATAACTTTTTGAATAGTGATATGAAATTGGGAGAAAATATTGCAAGATGGAGCGACATAATAGAGGTCTACAAGACTACCTGCAAGCATGCAAACATTAGACTTCTACACAAATTAAATGATGAACATGTCATACCTGAAAAAATTAAAAAGATTAAGGTACATTATATTTTTAAATCTTTACAACATTTTCGTATATAATTGCGTAACCGCGTAATAATATATAATCGCCGCTATGGTCGAGTGGTCAACGCGAAAGGTCCTTGGTTCGATTCCCAGGTTTGGCAAATTGTTCTATGACTTTTTCAGATTTTCTGCGTTGCCTGAGATTGGATTTGTGCCCGATTGGCGACACACTTGCGGCCCGTCACATCATGAGACCTAATATCGTCGGCTAATCTTGTGGGCATACTAACATGTACCTCTTGTCTCCCCTTTCGAGAATATATGGGCGTGACGATATTTATTTTTACAATTTCTTACAAGAAAAATATAGGATTACATATTATGTAACAACCCAACTTTTGTTTCTTCAAAGTTGTAAACTCTTCTACCCTATTATTACAAAGAAGAAATATTTTCTTTTTTTCTTTTTTGTTAGTTTACCTAAAAAATAATGGACCGGATTTAAAAATTCTTTCATTAGCTAAATAGCTCATTAAGGGTTAACAAAATTTTTATTTTAACTAAGTGGCTTTCACTGTCCACAATCTAGTGAAAAAAATATACTTTTTAACAAAAAGCTGTTTTTTACCAAAATCGGTACAGTAAAAACCAAAATGTAGGTGGTGAAAGCCACTAGGAGATGCTAGTTAAATAATAAAATACTATTTGTTATATGCTGTCCTATATTCCTGCCGGGTTAATCTTTATTTTACTTATCTCTTTTTAGGTAAAGAATTGTACTCGTGTATTTAGCAAAACGATGGCTGCCACATTAGCGTACTCTTCCAAATTTTGTATGTTAAATAGTCTATTTTCCTTCTAAGTATTTGATATTGTACTATTACTCATAATTTAAAACAAACTTAGTGCTTTTTTTATAACATGGGAAGCAAACAAGTAGATTTCCCTGAAGGTAATGCAGATTATACCATCTGCCTTCGTGTCTGGCAGCTTATGAAAGGCGAGTTATATAAGCTTACTGTGACTAACAAAATGACTTCTACTAGGTGGTAGAGCTTCTAAGCAAGCACGTACGTTATGGCGACAGGATTAAGTAGGGTACTAATATGGGCGAGTCATAGTAAAGCTCTTCTAAAAGTTGACTATTTTTGATAATAATAAAACTATGCTCGACTTTTACGACCTGCCAAACATAATGGCCGTTGCCATTCTTTAAAGTTCAAACTACCTCAAACCTTGTCTATAATATATTTGGATTTTTTTAATAATTTGAAAATAATATTTGGACAGTTCTTTGTTTTAGAATCAGTATGAGATGATGATTGTCAGTCATGAGCCACATAAGTGGTATAGGTTTATATTGGGTGTTAAAGTTATACAATTAGGTTTTTTGTTGCAGGCAATTACTCGGATGGGGCTCCGGTCAGCCCAACATTAAAGAACACGTCGAAAATCATTTCCTTCTTTGATGACGTTTTTGATAGTGTAAATGGAGCTAGTTTTAGAGCGTTAAAAAAAGGAAAAAACACTGCGAAGTGTCGTGACTAATAAAAGTGCACATCATAAATTTTGGCAAGAGGCAATTCAGAAATTTAGGAATATGAGATATGTCGATAAAAAAAAACAAAGAAAAGTTAGTACCTGCACAAAAAAATTGGGTTGTAACTTTAAAAAGTTTTGAGAGACTGTGGCATTTCTTTAACGAAAAAAACATAAAAACTATGCGCCCGCGCTACTTCAATTCTGACCCTATGGAAAACTTCTTTGGTCGAGTGCGAGCGTATAATTATTGAAATAATAACCCAGATTGCCACAGTTTCAAAAACACCTTTAGGTCATTGCTAATCACGAGATTCATAAAATTTCATTCCAATACTTTTAATTGTGAAGAGGATTCATCTGAGCAATTATTAAATTTACAATCATTGTTCGCCATTGATCAAAATTTGATAGAAAACGAATTAGCTGAATCCTTGCGCGAAATCTATTTTAATCCGCAAAATTTACAAGTGACAGCAAGTCAAGAAAGACTTACTGTGCACTCACAAGCCTATACTACAGGGTGGGTCATAAGAAAAATTTAAAAAAATATTGAATGCTCCACTTGTGAAACGAATTTGACAGCTAAAGAAATTAGTTCTGTTCACAAGTGGATATCTCAAAGAGAATTTAAATCCATGCAAAATAATTTAAAGAAATTGACCTACCCTTCTGAACAAGCAATCAGATTATTTAAAAATATTACACGAAAACCTTAGAATACTTGGAAAAATATCCTGAAAAAGGAAATGTATAGAATAACTTGAAAAATTCAATCGTATCCAAGTATTCTACGGATTTCCTTACTTGTGAGTTGCACATCAATGTTAAAGAGCTCTTTCTTGACTACACTCTCGCATTATCAATATTTAATTGGTGCAACTCTATTAATAAAATTTTAAAAGGGTCAGACATATTCAGATTACCTAAAGAATTGCCTCCAATGCAAGATAAAGCATTAAAAAAATATAAGAGCAAATTAAAAATAAAAAAGAAATAATATTCACTGTTTTTTATTTTTTTTCTTTCATGGACAAACATTATAAACGAAAACGAATATAGTATCTTCACGCCCATATCCCCGAAGAGGTAGGCAGAGGTACAACCAAGGTACCCACGACTATATAGTATAGCCTACTGTAATGTTTTTTAGCCTAAAGACCCTGCATTTAATGCTACGGTAACCATAGATTTAGAAATTAGAATGTTCCTAAGTCTATGGTTGTAACGTGAAGCATAATGTTATTATCTGTCCTACCTATCTGTCAAATTCTACTATTGAGGTTGAGAACGTCAAAATAATTTACAGGGAGATTGTCATCTGATGCGTAGCATTACTAAGTAATCTGAGGTAAAATGGTGAATTTGTGTACCTACGCAATATCTATATTTTCTTGTGATTCTAACGTATTGAAGCGGTTTTCAATATTTTAAAGTATAGCGCTGATTCCTCCATTACGGAATAAAAATTTAACGATACTGATATACATAGAGAAATGAGATAATGAAATAATTTTTGTGTTTTCAACAACGTCGAAAGAAACCATAAAAAGCTTTGTTTGTATCATTTCCCAGTACGTAAAAGATGTAATATAATATGTCTGGAATAGAAGAATCATTTGTTTAAAATTCGAGTAAAAATAAAAAGTGTTCTAGTATGTTGTTGTTTTTAATTTATTGATAAAACTTAAATTTTGATAATATACAGTTTACTATTACTGTGTTTATTAATTATTACATTACAACATGTATATCATTGAAATTTTAGTTTGATCTTGTTATTTCCAAAACATTCCAATGAAAACAATGGCAGGGAGGGTCTGATATCCTACAAAATCTACTTATGTTTGTGGGCACCAAGAGATGGCGCTGTGACATTTTGATCCCACAGTATTTGTATGTATTCGAATTTCTTGTCGGAGTACTGCAATTGTTCTGTGAGATAAATACTACGTAATAAGAGAAGGGACTTCCATAGATACATACCAAACCCGAATTTGTATAAAGTTTACTTGAAAAAGTATAACCCGTATAATTTGAAAGTAAGTCTAAATGCATTCAGATATAAGGCAACTAGTGTCCTATGATTTGGGCGAATAAAAAACAGCAAACTTATTTTTTAAAGTTTCGCCAAATTGTTTAAAATTAGCTAAATATTGTTTTTAAGGTTAATTTATCCCTTTCTGGGGTCGGCTAAACCTTAAGGCCATGCTGCCATGTCTTCTGTATTAATTAGTCGCATGTCTTCCGCATCAATTATTTCTTATACAGTCACTTTATTAGTCACTATTTACAAAGTCACGTCAGGGTCTTGAGTAAAGCGGTGGTCATTTTACACAAGCTCACTTCGGGAGATTTGGCGGCAGCGAACAAATTCACGATATACTAATTTCTTCATGATTATTTCTGTTATTCTTATGCACACATCAAATGAAACGAACTACTTACGCCATCTATTAAGTGTTAAATGTATTATAATAGATTTTAATTATCTGTAGTCCGGAACTGATCTTTTTACATATTCATTCTTTTTATGTTCACTTTCACCAGCGTGACCGTTTTTAGTAGTTTCCTACTTTTTTAGTAGTTTCAGACCATGGATCTTATTTTTCTAGTAGGCCAAAATTCGTTGGTAGAATTTAGTAGTAATCAGGAATTCTTTGATAGATTATGGTGTTTTCTAGTGTTACAATTAAAACCATAGATTTAGTATGTACAAGATCAACAAAGCGTGGGATAGACAAGTCCTTATCAGGTACAAATTGCCTTAGAGGAACAGAGAGAGAGAGAGTCAGGTACCTATGTGCCTATATTTACGCGAGTAAGAGCTCATAGTGTTCCTGTCATAGTGCATCGCTGTGAATTTTGTGAATTATTTTCATAATCTTACTATTTAACTGGAATAAAATATAAAGACAATTACGATATCGTGTTCTGTAAGCGCTTGTGACGTTACAAAACGTTACAATCCTAATAAATACACATTTCATAGGTAAATACAACTTTGACATAAGAATATTTAGAACTGCGTTTTGTTAGTTTTTATACTACTTATTTGCTCAGAAGAGGATTTTTACAATATATTTATTTGCATTGTTTTA
>NJDC01014327.1:223605-246133 GCA_002245475.1 Calephelis virginiensis | reverse complement strand
ACAAAATAAAGAAAAAAAAGTACTGCCAAAAGCATGAATTAACTCTTAGGCTATAATCACGTATGTATTAAAATTAAATAACCTGTTTTTAAGATTATTATTTTATGGGATGAAACAGGAAAGATTCACACAAATAAATCAATTATATCCTTCTTTAGACCGGTTTAAAACTAATCGTACCAGTAACACGTGATGTAAAATAAGAATATTTGTCATAGTTTCTATACTTCTGATCGTCATTACTTGATGGAATTCCATTCTTTATAGAATTTATTTAGAAACACTTGTGCTTTCCACAATATATTTTATTATTTTTATGGTTTAGCCCTGATGATGCTTGTATAGCGAAACCGGTTGCCTAAACCATAAAAATAAAAAAGAATATTTATTCCCAATTGTTTTTTATTAAGATCTCACGTTTAGAAGGACTTTGTCTAATTCGTCTCATTTTTTCCAATTTATAGATATATAGAAAATATTAAATTAGGTATTATTATGCTATTAGAAGCAAAAAAATATGGATTTTATTTTAAAAACACAATAATTAATATTTGGCACGGACGGACGTAATCATTTGCCATTGGTCAAGTTTGATTAGTCCGCATCAAGCTATTACTTCGTTCAGGCTGAAATAGTACAAAAACGACATAAGTCAACATCATGAAGCTATAATACCTACTACCGGAGGTTAAACTCCTAAGAAAAACCTGATCAAAATCAAATTAGAATCATATGTTTCAGTAGGTTAAATATAAATAATTACAAATAGAATTAGTTGTTGGAACACTCCTATAAAGCGCTCTTCCATAATTGTTTTTATACAATTTTTGAGATTTGATGGATATTACTTTATTTATTAATATTAAATAAACTTTAAAAAAAACTAAAATTATTGCTTTAAATTTATTAAAATGTAAGTAAAAACTCTGGGTGTGTTTGTGCATGTATTTTGTGTATAAATATGTACGTTCGTGTATATGTCATTTATATATTATAGAACATTTAAAATAAAATGATAATGATCACCTCTATGGTCCAGGTGTTGGACTTGACTTCATGAGGTCTAGGGTTCGATGCCCGGGTCGGGCAACAAAAAATATGGATATATAGCGAACACTGATGCTATCGCCGCAAGAATACGTCATAAGGCAGTAGTATCTGCTTGGGTTGCTGCTACGCAGCACTCTGCCAATTAGATTTTGCTATAGCCGCCTCTGTGGTCTAGCGGGCCAAGTGTTGGACTTGACTTCATGAGGTCCCGGGTTCGATTCCCGGGTCGGGAAACAAAAAAAATGTGGTATTTCCAATTTTCTATTAAAAAAAATGTTGCTCAGGATTAGATATGTGCCCGGTTGGCGATAGGCTAGCCACCTATCACATTGTGGGACTTAGTGTCTTCAGCTAGTCGTGGGTGCCTTGGTTGTGCCTCTGCCTACCTCTTCGGGGGCATGAAGATACTTGCTTATTTACTTAGTATTATAACCCAATGATCTAAATCACTAAATAATAAATATATTCTACCTGATGAAATATCCTTTCTAAAATGCGAAATTCTGTCTGTCTGTTGCTCTTTCACGGCTTAACCGCTGAAACCATTCGTCTATCCGTGTGTCACAACTCCATTATTTCCCAATTATTACACCTTTCAAAATTTTATTATAGAACTTGGTAGGTATATTCTATGAATCGCAATATTATTTATGTACGAAAATAAAACAAAATAATTGATAGTTTGGGCTCCCCATCCTTGTATCTGAACAACAAATGTTTGTCAAATTAAAAAAATTATATTCTTAAATAAATATACTGACGTTTATTTTAAAACAATAGGTGATTAAAGTTGAAACAAAACAGGGTCTGTCGGCTCGGCTAGTTGGGATGTATCGTCGATGCTTATACCTAATTCGACAACTACTGGACTCATTCAAGTGATATTTTGTTTTTTATTGGTCTATACCCCAAAAAGCAGGATAACTATCAAAACATTTAAGTGGTGGTGGTAGTGTACGGTAGATAGGACTAAAAATTAATCTACCTTTAAAATAATTTGTAACAAATTATGTTCATAAATAAATAAAATGTTTATTGAAATGTAAATAAGGGCTGTGATTTAAATATGTAACTTCTTAAAATTAACTAAATATTTGCACACCACAATGTGGTAGAATATGTTGTATTCTCAAATATCTTTATAACAACTTTTTAACACACATATTCCGCAAATAAATAATTTTCATTTCATTTCATTTCATTTCATTTCATTTCATTTCATTTCATAAAAAATATATTTAATAAACTTCGCATGGCACTCGAAGGAACGAAGTAGCTAGTAGTAGATAATGATTGAAACGTTATGTAAATACTCTTCTTTTTGTTGAAGAAGTTTTTTTAAGTATTCAAGTGCTAGGGCAAATCCCTCATACATAAGCTAGGCAGGTCTGCAGGAATGATGATATACTCTCTGCCTGTCAGCAAAGGCCTTGGCGTGAATACATGTAATAAAAAAATTAATTAATAAATACAGTATCGCCTCTGTGGTTTAGCAATCTGGCGTCCGACTACACTTCTTGAGGTACCGGGTTCGATCCCCGGTTCGGGCAACAAAAAATGGAAAATGTGTATTTTTAACTTTGTAATAAAAACAGTGTTGCCCGGAATTAGATATGTGCCCGGTTGGCGATAGGCTTGCCACCTATCACATTGTGGGACTTAGTGTCTTCGGTTAGTCGAAAGTACCCTGGTTGTGCCTCGACCTAAATCCTTAGGGATATGGGCGCGAAGTCCTTCTTTTCTTTACTACATAGCATTAAACAAAGTCGCTTCCTCTGTCCCTATGTCCCTTTGTAGGTATGCTGAAATCTTTAAAACAACGCAGTGGATTTTGATGCGGTTGTTTTAATAGAGTGTTTGAAGAGAAAGGTTTATGTATGTATAATATGTATAATGTATATTTCATAACCGTGCGAAGCCGGGGCGGGCCGCTAATAAACAACACATAAATAAATTCTGTAGTTATTCAAAAACTGTGATTATAATTAGTTTGTGTTTGAAAAATCTTATTCAATTCCGGCATTATTTATACAAAAATCTCGTACTGCGAAATTAATTTTAAATCCTAGGTAGAATCAGTAAAAACCCACGAATTTAAACATCAAAGCAACCTAAAAAATAGAATAAAACTGGTTTTGATTAAGGTATTCACACACTGCCTTACATATTACTAAAATAAACACGATTAGCAATTTTATAAACTTATGTGTATATAGCTTAAGCAGTTTCAGGATACGCTCTACCAAAACTTTAAATCTATTTGAAATTTTAATTAGAGCTTATATAAGTACATTAAAATAATAAGATTTAAATTACAAATTAATCTAAAGAGGTAAATCTTTTGAACTGAAATATAAGTAATTAACTGTGTTGGATGCTGAAGCAAAGAAAAAAGATAAACTCAAATAAACGTACAGGGTTCCGTAGTTATTAAAAGTGTGAGCTATACCTTAAGGAAAAAGCTAAAACGTTTTTAAGAATAGATATATTCCACAACCTAAAACCATGCGATCGCTGTCACATAATATTTCACAACTGCGAGTAATACCTCACGTATGCTAAACCGATTTTAACTGTCAGGAGACGTGTGCGTGTGAGAAATGAAATAAAAATTATTTATTTACAGGACACGTGTGCTAAAAAGTTGCAAGATATTTTAGCATACTAAAATATTCTAAAACATTATGGTGTGCCAGTATTTAATTAACTTTATAGAAATTAAATCCTATTAATCCTATTAATATTATAAATGCGAAAGTTTGTAAGTATGTATGTATGGATGTTTGTTACTCTTTGACGCTCGAATGGCTGAACGGATTTGTCTGAAATTTGGAAGACAGATAGATTGTGACCTGGATTAACATAAAGGCTATTTTAAATCCCGATCGCACACCGGGTTTCTGTGAAAACGCGGGTGAAGCCTCAGGTAGCAGCTAGTATTTATATACATTTTAACATTTCAATTACGGCACTAATTTAAATTATTAATAAATATTTAATTTATATATTTAATCGCCTCTGTGGTGTAGCGGTCCAGGTGTTGGACTTGACTGCAAGAGGTCCCGGGTTAGATCCCCAGGTCAGGCAACAAAAAAATTAGAAAACGTATATTTTCAATTTTCTAATAAAAATTACGTGCCGGGATTGGATATGTGCCTGGTTGGCGATAGGCTTGCCCACCTATCACATTATGGGACTTAGTGTCTTCCGCTAGTCGTGGGTGCCATGGTTGTGCCTCTGCTTAGGTCTTTAGGGATATAGGCGTGAAAATGGTTTTTCTTAATAAGCTTCATAATTTATTACAAATAATTTTATAGGTTGATTAATTTTAATCCTATTTACTAGCCTGTCAGGAGAAGAAACGGCAAAACTAACTCCTCGGCAAGAAGATAGTTAACAAATCTTTTTACATAAAATAAATAAAAGAAACGTACTTGCTAACTAGCTTACTGGGGATGGGATATAGGTGACTTGGTAATAGTAAAAGAACATTCAGATTTTAGATATAACTCTCATTCTCCGTATTGGTGCCCTCTGTGGAATATACCGTTTCTTCTCCTGACTGGCTAGGTTTGGAAACGATGGTAGTGTACGGTAGACAGGTTTAAAATTAATCTACCTTCAAATTTATTTATAAGAAATTACTAAACATATAATGAAATAAAATGTCTATTATAAATATAAATAAGGGCTGGGATTTAATCGTTAATATATATATAAATTAAAATTTAATTAAATTTAATTAATCGCCTCTGTGGTCTAACGGTCCGGGTGTTGGACTTGACTGCATGAGGTCCCGGGTTCGATTCCCGGGTCGGCTAACACAAAGAAAATTGGATTTTTTCAATTTTCTAATAAAAAAATGTTGGTCGGGATTGGAAATGTGCCCGGTTGGCGATAGGCTTGCCACCTATCACATTGTGGGACTTAGTGTCTTCGGCTAGTGGTGGGTGCCTTGGTTGTACCTCTGCCTACCTCTTCGGGGATATGGGCGTGAAGATACTATTTTTTTTTTAATTAAATATTTGCACACTACAATGTTTTTGTACAACTTTTCAACGCACATATTCCGCAAATAAATATATATTTTCATTTTCATTTTTTCATTTTACCATCTGCCTTTCTACGAGGCAGCTTGCAAGAGGCGAACGTAGAAGAAAACATAATAGAACACATTTGTCATTGCCAACAAGACAGGTGGTGGAGTGGGACACGTGGCTATTCTGATAATAAGAGACAACCGTGGTCTATAAACTATAGATGTTATGAGTTACTCTCCTGTGGACGAAATGTGGAGTCTATTGTAAAAGTCTACCGGCTACGCAACCCTGCTGACCGGGACAAGAGTCAGTATAACATTATTAATAGATAAAACCGTTATTTCTCTTGCCATAATGACAGAGCTTATGTTCCGGTGTGTAAAGTAGACGGCAGAGTTGAGCATTAGGGCTAACATCCCGCTCACAGGACAGCGATGCACCTATAACATCTATTGTGACTATAGGCCGTGATTGTCTCTTACCATTAGAGATCAGTGTATACTTGGTTGCCTTATCTCATAATAATACTAAATGAAAAATTAATACAATTTCAATTCATCTGAAGAAAAGCCTTACTCTACTTCGAGTCTTTTTTTCGCATTCATCATGCTGTCTAAACCCAATGTCCTGGACCACTTGGGTAAATATCTGCACTGGTTTTTATAATGAGGATATGTTGCAAGCAGATGGTGAGAGATAAGCCCACGTAAAGATCTCAGGTGTCTGTTAGCAGGCGCTCGATAGAGCAATAATGTTTAAAACTTGCTGATACGACCTTTGTTACATGGAACTCGATACACTCTCTATTTTGCAGTGGAACTTGGCGTGAAGATATTATGTATATGTATTAATAAGACCCGTAATTACCAATGTTTCTATACAATCCGGATTTCAACTTATTTGGTCACTGTGTTGTTATATCTGTAATTTCTAAACTACAACTTTTGACTTCAATAATAAAGCGCAGGAAAATCTGTAAAAACCGACTTTAAATTTTTTCAAGTCGTGATTTTTTCGAGATGATTCATTTCACAAAAGATTCCAAGTGGTTAAAAAATGTTCCCACATAAATTTTATATACATCCTACAAGTCGTTTTGATGTGAGTTATCTTTCTAAACAAGAACCAGTAAAATCGGTTGGCTACTGACTGAGTAATCGCGCAATAAACATACAAAAAAAATGTGAGCCGTCACGGGACGCCTGGCAAATGTGAAACATCGACATTAATTTGTAAAAGTAATATGCAGAAAAGAACAGATAGTGATAGGAACTAAATATGTAACAATTATAAAATTAAATATTACTATTTTTTCCAGATAACACTGCCTATTTATTGAATAAACATTTATTTACATTAAATACAAAATTTACGAATTTATTTCAAATTTACTACTGCATATAGACTGTATATATTTATATTCCATCATATAACGTGGCGACGCGTCGCCATGGCATGCGTCGCCACGCCAGAAATCGGTTTAAGTGCGGCTCTACATGTTTCACATCGAAAACATACATAAAGCACATACTACAAAACTACGCGTTCGCGTTCGCGAAATCGGACCACGCGTTCATTAATTATTTAGTATATTTTAATAAATAATCATGCGCTGGTTCTCTTATCTAGAATAAATGGCAGATGAAAGATTGAAAATCTTTCTCAAGTTTACAGAAGTTTCTGTCTACGTAGAAGATTCTGGAACCAGAAGGAAGGTGTTATGTGTTACATTAAAAAGTTAAAGCGAAAACTCCCCAAAGTGTCTGCCTTTTTTCATTTAGTTTCAAAACAACCTGTATTTTTTTCTTTGTCTTTCGTCAAACAAGAACCGGCTATCATCATACTAGGGTACATTGACTAAAGTATACTAATGTTCAAGACGACATTACACTTTGTAACCTTGGTGCACTTTAGTCTATGTTCATCAATAATCAGATTCTGGTTCACTTACGTGGAAAGAACACCAGATTATACAATGCAGATATGGATGTATGTAGGTAAGTGACCATAATAATCAAGCTGAACTTTCCAAAAGTTCGACTCAGATATTACACAATACAATGACTCTTTATTGCGCACGAAATACAGAAAAATTACAAATACATAAAAAAAACTTAAACTGTAAGATACACAAAGGCAGCCTTATTGCCAAGTCTTCCAGGCAGCCCTAAAGTATGGAACAAGATTTAGTGAGATGCTGTACAATGGTGCTCTTAAAATTATAAAAATGCATTTAACACCAGACGAAATTAATCATCCTAAAAGCAGAAGCTTATTTTAATATAATATATAGGTTATATTTAAAATAAACAAGAAAGACAAATGCAACCTAAATTGTAGTGAACGATTATCCGAGGGTGGTGTCAAAAGTATCATCCGAAACTTGGCCCTCGATACTAGTGTATCTAGCAAGAGACTGGATTTAATATACCTATCTATTTATACTAGTGTTCGGCCATTGGTCGAAATTCGACCATAATAAATTTTAATATCTTGTTGATAAGAATGCCATTTTCATTTCTTAAGACCAACTACTTTGTTTCCAAACTTTATAATGCGCCATCTGTGATATTTTATCTTTATCATCAATTTATTTATTTGTGTGTGTCAACTGCATGATTATGTGGGTAATGTTTTATTTACTGATTTAATGTACTTTATAAGCATTATTATTGAAAAATATTAGCGTTTTGCACTTCTCCTATACATAAACTATAAGTATGCCAAATTTTATGCTTCTTCGTCCGCGCAATTTTCGTAAAAAGGGGTCCAAAGGTTTGGCATCACGTATCAATATATAGATAAAAAGCAAAAGTTTTATAGTATACAATTTTAAGGAACCCAAAAACATCAAAACAACAACATGCTCTATTTGTTACATATATGAAATTAATTCTAGAATTCTTAATTGCATCTATCCTTGCAATAATTTAGAGGAGCTCTGAAACTGTATAAATAGGTCTTTCATTGTTTGATACAGCAACAGTTTGAAAGAATAATTCAACATGAAATCAGTAAGTATCCTTATTTATTCCACATTATTTTAATTTTTTGACTTATCTCGATGGTTTCCCAATCTATTTATATAAAATAAAGACGGGTATGTTACAACGCGTATAACTCGAGATCTGCTGGAACGATTTTCATGGTTTGATTCGTTGGATTTGTCTTCGTGCCGAATATCAGAATACCCTTAAACACAATAAAAATAAAAAAAAATATGAAAGATGATTCGTCTATAAAGGTAAACCTTTATGTATTACCGATTAGGCTGAAAATTGATGGAGAGGTAGCTTAGAACTGGGAGAAGGACATGGGGTAAATTTTATCTCTTAAAACAGCGAGGAAACTAGGAAAAACCACATTTTAATTTTTCCTATACAAACTGAACGGGCGGAACGAAGTTCGCCGGAACTTAGGCAGCTCGTAAAAGGCGAGCATAGGCTTATGCACTGTGACATCTGACTAGGTGGTAGAGTTTCGCAGCGACTCGCCCGGATTGGAACCACCGCCTTACCTATTTCTGCTTCCATAACGTCATGACGTGTTCCGGTTCGGAGGGTAAGGTAGCCGGTAAACTTACTTTTGCTCGAGGCCTAACATTCTCACCTCAACCTCAGGTTGGCAACGCACCATTACCATCTTTGGTGTATCTAGGTGGCATGAATTTTTAACCATCAGGAAATCCGTCCGCTTGTTTGCCTTCCTATAACATAAAAAAAGGTATTTACTTCACGGATTGTCCCGTATTCGTTTCCAAGTGATATGTTTCATAGTTTAGAACATATTCAACTAGACATTTGTGGTCCAGCGGTCCGGCGTGAGATTTGGCTTCTTGAGGTCCCGGGTTAGATCCCCAGGTCAGGCAACAAAAAATTAGAAAACGTATATTTTCAATTTTCTAATAAAAATGACGCTACGTATTTTTATTTTAGCACTTGCCCTGTGCTTGGGATAAATTTTCTATAAATTTGAAAATCCTGTCTGGGGCGAAATTTTTTCTTTCTTCCAAATTTATAGAAAAATGACGCTGCCGGGATTGGATATGTGCCCGGTTGGCGATAGCCTTTCCACATATCACATTATGGGTCTTAGTGTCTTCGGGTAGTCGCGGGTGCCCTGGTTTTGCCTCTGCCTACCCTTCCGGCATTTGGGCGTTAAGATACTTACTTACATTTGGCTAATCATGAGTGCCCTGGTCGTACATCTGTCTACTTCTTCGGGGACACAGGCGTGCTACTTCATTTCGAAACTTTTACTAGTAACAGTGGAACAGTCGTTTTCTAACCGATAAAGCCGCATTTTTACAAAAACAGAAGAACCCTAGGGGGTCGGGGGTAAGCCCCTAACCCCCCGACCCCCCGACCCCCGCTTGAATACTAGATTCGTTACTTGTTTCAATTCAACACAAAGTTTTAAAGATCAACTCCTCCAAATAACCAACATAAAACATAGAAAAACAAAAACGCTTCCCAAAAAAAAATGACTAATATCAAGGGTAGTTAAAGACATATAGACACATCTGAAGATCATCTGTGAGTCTACCCGCTACCCTCCAACAAGGATCACGAAAATGGCGAACACTATCAATACGACATCTGAAATAGGATAGGCGGTCCTATCTATTTCCTAGTTTTAGTAGAGAATGAAATAAAGAAAGAGTAAAAAAAATCATAATGCTATTGACATATTATGAACCTATGTTCATGCCTTACGAACATAATGAGTAGTGAGCTTGCATCCATAGCCAACCCAGGTTCTTTAGCACTAACACAATACATAGATATCTTCACGCCAAAACCCGGTAGGCAGAGAATTTCCTCGTGTTGAATCGGGTCCTTTGCAGAATAGGCAGACAGCTGGTAAAAGGCGAGCATAAGCTTACCATCACTAACACCGTGACATCTGACTAGGTGGTAGGGTTTCGCAACGACTCGCACTCCAGAATATTGTTGAGAAATAGCACAGAATCAGGGAAGTGTAAAAGCGGTAACCGGTATATTGTAGGGAATATTTAATAGCCACTTCTGAGAACTAGCTTTTAATATAGCAGTTAATTTCATACGTGACCGCGCACGGTTGGTACTACTGCCGTACCTATTTCTGCCACCATCACGTAATTGCTTGTTGACGTGTTCCGGTTCGGAAGATGAAGTAACTAGTAAACTTACTTTTGCTCGAAGCCTAACTTCCCGGCCTCAGGTTGGCAACGCACCATTACCACCTTAGGTGTTTTTAGGCAACGTAATTTTTTTACCATAACGAAATCTATCTGCCTGTTTATATTTCAATATTGCAAAAATATATATACTAAAACAATGATTTTCATTTTCAGTATTTCTACATTTGCTTGCTGGTTTGTTTGTTTTTGGCATACGCTGCGGCGATGCCAGAGCCGGCGCCTGCTGATGATTTAGCTACTGACGAAAGTAACTGGAATCGTGGTGGATATGGTGGCGGACATGGTGGCCATGGACCTGGCTGGGCAGGCGGCTACCATGGACAATCTTGGGGACGTTAATCTCCCACCATCCATGTATTTCATTATATAACAGCCCATCCTAAAGGACAGCAACACATCAGTAACATCTTCAATGTTGCAGATGTTTAGAAGTAACGTCTACTGCTAGCTGTTTAATGCCATAAAAATATAAATTGTATATTAAGTTGTTTGGTTATTCATTAATAAAAAAAAATTAAAATGTTTTATTTTTCTTTCGTAAAATAAAATCGCCTCTGTGGTCTAGTATTCCAGATGTTGAACTTGACTGCTCGAAGTCACGGTTTTGATTCCCGGGTCGGGAAACAAAAAGAAAATTTGTTTTTTTCAATTTTCTAATAAAAATAAACAAACGTTGCTCGGGATTGGATATGTGCCCGGTTGGCGATAGGCTTGCCACCTATCACATTGTGGGACTTAGTGTCTTCGGCTAGTCGTGGGCCAGTGTGCCTCTGCCTACCTTTTCGGGGATATAGGCGTGAAGATACTTTTTTTTCATCAAATATTAGTAAATTACTTGATATGAATGACTATTCATTTTTTAAATCACATTTAATATTGATTTTATCCAACTTTAAAAAAAGAGGAGGTTATATGTTCGCATCCTATATATTTATTTATTTATGTTAATCGGTTCCTCTGTCATTTCTGGACCGATTATAAAAAATCTTTTCTTATTTGAAAAAGCATACTTCCCAGGCAATAGGATCAGCTATTGCCACAGCGTCTGGACCTTTTAACGGAATAATATGCGTACTTAAAGCCTCTGTGGTCCAGCGGTCCCGCTTCGGGCTTGACTTCTTGAGGTCCCAAGTTTGATCCACGGGTCGGGCAACAAAAAAAATTAGAAATTGTATATTTTCAATTTTCTTATAGAAATGACATTGCTCGGGATTAGCTCGGGTTTAGTGATAGGCTAGCTACCTGTCACATGGTGGAATATAAGACGCACCACGGGTACTAATTCCACTTTTAAGTATATGTTAGATCTAACACTAACGAGTGCTGGAAAAACGGAGCTGGTTTGATGATGGAGCTCGAAGATAGGAGACGTTAGCCTGGAATGCAGCTGCTGGTAAACCCATCGAGTTTGAACTCATTCGATTCGCCCTAACTATACCTGTTCATATTTGCTGATAACGAGGACTGATGACAAGGACCTGATGATGGAACTGGAAGGTTGCTGATGGATCAAAGTTACAAAGTTACGGTATTCTGTTTCGCAATCTTTGCAGTTCATCTAAAATACAAAACTTGATAACTGACGTGAATGAGATAGTTTTTTATCTATCGTTTATAGAGATCTGTTCCGAAGTTGAAGGTCATAAGCTCATTACTAATAATTGTAATGGATATTAGACATTTTAATTTTATTTATTAATTATTATTAATTAATTATTTAATTAATTTATTTTTATTTTATATATATAATGTATATATATAATAAATAATATTTTTCTAAATCTAAACTGCGCTATTAGAAGGTTATGTCAGCGCTTTATATCTATAGTGCTGTGCTAACAATAACAGGCAATTATAATAGTATCGTAATATGTTCTTATACAGCTATCTATACATATAATAAAAAAAAAATTAAAAAAAAAATACATTAACTTTACAGTTAAAACACTAACGAATGCAGGCACAAGTGAGCTGATCTGATGATGGAGCTAGAAGACGTAATCCTGGAACACCTACTGTATACCACCGAGTTTGGACTCACTCAATTCGCCTTAAGTAGACCATTCATATTTTCTGATGACGATGACTTGTAGATAAAGACCTGATGAATTTAATGTGAGAAAGTTGATGGATTACAGTTTTAAAGTTACGGTACTATGTATATTTTGTAATCTTTGCAGCTGGAAGAGAGAAGAGAGAGAGAATGTTGTAAGTTTGACTTTTTTGTGAGTTTACGTCTATTTGTCTGTGACATCGTAGCTACCAAACAGTTGTGATGAGTTGTTGCAACCCCCGATACAAAATGAGGGGTTTCAGTTCATTGTTTTTTTTTTTAATTTTAAGGTTACCTTTCTGTTTCTCGACCCGGGAATCAAAGCTGGGACGTCATGTAGTCAATTTTAGCATCGAACGGCTAGACCACATATGCGGTACTAGTTACCGGTAGATTCTTAAACTAATCCCAGTAATCTTCTTTATTTCTTTTGAGACAAACGAATCTGTGATACTCTTGGTGTTGCAGATGAGGAGACATATAAGGTAGAAATAAAAAAAACTTGGTCAAAGGATACGTACTTAAGATTTAAAACGAAAAAAAAACTTTTCCTTCAACTTTCATTTACAGATATGTATCAACCGATTTCCTTGAAAAAAGGTGACTAAAATCAACAGACGGTCTCCAGTTATGGAGTAAGTAAAGGCAAATAGAGTTTCAAGTTACTAATACTAATAGTTACTACTAGATACTAACAGTTGTTTGTCCTCGACTTCGTTGGCGTAAAATAGTTACGAAAGTTTCATCCCCTATTATTAGCATTTGAACTCGGATCTATATTAATATGCATATCAATTTTTTTCAAAATCGGTTCAGTGGTTTAGCGGTGAAAGAGTAACAAACAGACTGACTTTCGCATTTGTAACATCAATCTGCAGCCGTTCAGAGAATGCGTTCCTGACACGTCGCGATTGAACTGACGACGTAACTTTGTAATGGCGTTGCAGCTACGATTAAATTTATTATTATTGCTGGTTGTTGACCGTTTTAACAATTGATGAGCATTAAAACAACATTATTATATCAATAATCAATTAATGTTATAATATTGTGCCAAACTGAGTGTCAAATAATTTGGTAAATAATATTTTTCTAAATCTAAACTGCGCTATTACAAGGTTATGTCAGCACTTTATATCTGTAGTGCTGTGCTAACAATAACAGGCAATTATAATAGTATCGTAATCTGTTCTTATACAGCTATCTATACATATAATAAATCTGTAGAAGGGTCATTTCTATACATTGAAAATCTTGAAAAAATAAATAGCAGGGGGTGTTACTGGATCGATATCAAACCCAAATATGTAATTAAAATTTTTTTTGTCTGTCTGTATGTATGTTCAAGCATCACGTGAAAACTTACGGTTCGATTTCGATGAAATTTGGTATAATTATACCTTGTTATCCTTGACATCAAATACGATACTTTTTTATCCTGAAAAAATACGTAGAAAAAAAATCTTAATTTTTCAGTTTTAGACCGACTTCCGCGCGGACGGAGTCGCGGTCGGAAGCTAGTAAGTACTTTACAAAATAATACGTTTTGTTTTTCTTTTTAAGAATTTGAAAATAATGGACTATAAGATAACTTTTATTAAATATTAAAATAAAACTACGACCAAACCGAACGCGCGAAAGAAAGGAGCATTTTTATATTTAGGTTGAAAATGGTAACCCCAAATGGCGTTACTAGCATTTTTACACTTATATTAAAAACGGTAACCCCAAATGGCGTTATGGGCTGCCATTTTGTGACGCTAAAACAGTCGTCTGTTGTCGTTTCGTGCACATAGACCACGTTCTTCAAGTATTTTCGTTCTGCTTTTATTTGATTACCCGGCTTTCGTTTAATGGACTGTTTCTGGTTTTCAAAGTGACATCGGCGCTAAATCGGACTTCGATTGTGTTTTTATGACTATTGGTGCATAATGATGCCTAAACGTGGACAAACCTTGAAAAGTGGAGACCGTGAGTTAATCATCAAGCTGCAAGATTACTTTGAGCGGGAGCGGCAAAATAGCGGACCCCTGGTACCTGTTGAACAAGTACAAGAACGCGTCTCTCAGGTGCTTAGAGCTAGCAAACGAACGATAACAAATATTAACAAAGAAAAGTTCGTCTCTACTGGCATGGAAGATTATATTTTATATTTAGAAGATAATATCCGAAGAAGAAACGTAGAACTAAACCCGTGACAGATATTGACACCTTTGACGCCGATGTAATCAGAAATCATATATGTGGTTACGATTCCAGAAATGAATATCTCGACAGGAAGAAACTTTTGGCATCGTTAAGAGAAGCTTGACTGTTTAGCGGGGGTAAACCTGCTTTAACCAAAATCTTAAGTGTTCGTTTTTCGTATAAAAAAAACAGACAAAAGAAAAACTTTATTAGAATGATACGACATAATCTTAAAACGGATAAGTTTTTTGAGTTTTGAGTTTTGAATTTGAATTTGAGAGAAGCAAAAAAATGATAACTGGGATAATGTATTCATTGACGAAACATGGATAAACGCCAATCACACGGTTTTCCGTTCTTGGACGGATGATACACAAGCGTTGACGTCGAAACTACCAATGGGTAAGGGGGTCCGTCCGATAATATGCCACGCAGGTTCTGCAAAATACGGCTTTCTGGAGAACGAGTTACTGGCATTTCAATCAAACACCACAAATATCATCACGAGGAAATGAATGCCACTATATTTAAAGAGTGGTTCCAGAATATGCTTTTGCCCAGCCTACCAGAGCCTTCTGTAATATTCGTGGATAACGCCTCCTATCACTCGGTTCACATACAAAAACCTCGTACCCAAGCTAATAAAAAAGAAGAAATGGTGGCTTGGTTACAAGCAAAAGGCATTGACGCAAATATGCAGATGCTAAAAGCAGAGCTAATTAAATTAGTTAAAGAAAATAAAGCGGCAAATATGCGATACGAAATCGATGAACTGGCTCTGGAGAAGTGTAATCGCGTTCTAAGAATTCCACCGTATCATTGCCAATATAACGCGATTGAGCTAATCTGGGCTCAAATAACAGGTTACGCCGCCCGCCACAATACTTCCCCGCCATTCAGCACGAAAAAGATGATGACCCTATTAAAAGAAGCCTGCGGGAAAGTCACAAGAGATGTCTGGGCAAAAGTTGTTGAGAAAACTAAAAATCTGATTGTGGAACATTTTGACCGAGATATCAGGATTAATTTTGTTATTGAGAGAGAGTGAGATGAGATAATATTATAATTATACATGTAGGCGAAGATGATGATGAAGACACCATCTCCTCAAGCGAATCGGTGTCTGATTAATATTCTGTACTCACATTCAATTCAATGTACATTATTGCATAGAAATACAGATACAGATTATTTTTTTAACTTTGTAACAAAGAATAAATAATCCAATTTTATTGTATTAATATTACCCTTTTTTGCTTTCCACTTAAATAACTAAAATATAAATTTTAAATAATTCCGCCAATTTAAAACGAAAATAATCTTAAAAATAACGCGGCGGTTCATTTTGGAGGAACGGTAACGAACTCTGTGTTATGTTGTGCCCATCACTAGTCATGACTAACTGATAGGTGTCAGGAACTCATTCTTTGAACGGCCGAACTTTACCTGTTATTTTTCAATGCGAAGTTATCACTGGTTGTGTTGAAGGAGAGATGGTGTGTATTCCAGGAATAACTTTGATTCCATCCGAACATCGCTTTGAGTTTTTTCTAAATGTCTGCTTCACCATGAAAATTAATAAAGCACAAGGTCAAACCGTTAAAATGGCTTGAGACCTAAGAGAAGACTGTTTTTCGCATGGACAGTTCTATGTAGCCTGTTCGACAGTTAGCTTACCGAGCAGTCTGGTGGTTCTAGCGCACTAAAATCGAACCACATATATGGTATACAAAGAAGTCTTTAATTAAAATAATGTTTTAATTAATCAGTAAATATATTAACTGCCACACGAGCAAAGCCGCGCGTAACAGCTAGTAACTAAATACAATTGTACTAAATGCCACAAAAATTGGCTAATTTTACTCAGTTCACACATGAAATTCAATACTTAAGAAAAAACTGCTACCATCGTTTCTCTCGATGACGCTAATACTCAAACTCTTACTTAGTGACTTAAAATAAGCCATAAAAGTATCGTAAACTTTAAATACTCGGGTAATGAACTCTTTATACCCAACAGTATGAATCTTTCGCATCTATCATTTTAAAAAAAGATCGACTAAAGATATACCTACTCACTCGACTTATAAAAAATGTACTTATCACGAAATAAAAATAGTTCCGTAAAAATTGCAAATAAAAGCTTAAAAGTAAATAAAACGCGGTCATTCAAACATGAGGTCAAATATTATGGAAAACCCATTGACAAAAACAGAAAAATCATAAAATGCTAATCGGTTTTATTTTATAATGTTTTGATAATGTAACCTGTTTCATAATATTGTCAAAGTATAAACTTTAGTTTCCCGTGGCTTCGGGTGACTTTAAATTACTATCATTTAATAGATTTTGATGTTATACAAGTATTTAAAGCAGGTATAGGCAAGTATACTTTTGCCATTTTTTTAAATGAATAAAAGTTGCATTTTTTGAGAAAGCTACTAGGTGGACAGTTTTTAATAAAAAGAGATAACCGCTGCTTATAGACTTACAGTAAAATACAAAACATAGTACAGTACTGCTATTTAAAATATGTGCTTCGGCTTTACACTTTTTAATCTTTTTACACTTTATACTTACATACATACATACATACATATCTTCACGCCAAGTCCCTTACGGGGTAGGCAGAGAGTATCGAGTGCCAGATCTCACGATCCTGACAAACCTGTCTTGCTTCCTTCACATTCATAACCCTTTTCATACAAACACGCCGGTTTCGGAGACTCTTGACACCACCCTCGGATAATATCCGATTGATCTGATCGTGAAATGTCAGCCTTGATCTCCCCGGGTACCTACATCCATCCACATTCGCATTGTATATCTGCTTTGTCTCCCCGGGTACCTACATCCATCCACATTCGCATTGTATATCTGCTTTGTCAATCTTCATCTGTCATTCTTTCCACATGACCGAACCAGCGGAGCATGCCCTTTCGCATTTTAACACCAACACTTTCTTTCAATCCCACTCTTTCTCGCATCTCACTGTTACGAATGCGGTCATCGAGCGTTACACCACAGATTTTCCGTAGTGCTCTCATTTCGACCGCATTTATCCTACTTTCATGCTCTTTATGACATACCCAACTCTCGCTTCCTTACAATAACGTTGGAATACTTTATACTTTTATTTTTAAATTAGCTGACCTAATCTAAATTTAAGCGAAATGATTAATTATGTGTAATAACAACTCTATATATCTAACTTTAAAATACGTTCGGATTTCCGAAGCTTGACGTATACAGCCGAAAAGCATAATTTAAGTAGTACTACTGTTGGAGCCGATTCCAACTGAGAATAATAATAAACCAAATAACTCACCAAGCCATCCGTGTCCTCATCACCTCGCGCAGTGGAAGTGTTACGGAAGGGACTTAGGTGATGGGATATGGGAATATATGAATAATAATGATAACTGTGATAATAATGATCACTTCCTTATCATGGTGGTAATCTGCTCCAAAGGTCTTGTACACGCCGGGTCCACAGCATTTATTTCCAATAAGGTTGCCTGATGCTACGATTAATAAAGTTATACCCCGTTTTCACAATCACGTCCGACACGTTATCACGATACACATGTACACACCGAATTATAGACTATTGTCCGAATAAGATTAAAGTTCGCCCGACGCGAATTTAATAATACAATGGTATGCCGTATAAAACTCAATCAAGCGATATGAATGAGATTAACTTAGATTTAATTTCATCGACTCTCAGCTGTTCCGAATTACGTGGCACGCAATGACAACTACCGACATAACACAGATTCGACATTTGACACTGACAGGTTGCCAGATGTAAACAAACTTCTGTAAATGTTACTGATGCGTCGCTACTTTGGTTAGTCGGCTTCATAGTCGGGATCTTACTCCCCGTGAGCAAGTTAACTTCGTGTCGTTTTCCGTGCTGGAGGGTAGGTTAAATGGTGCCAAGCTCTGACGGTATGACGGTGGTTCGACATCGGGCGGGCAACTGCGCAGCACTCTTCGACCTATTTATAGACCACAAGTGGAATAATTACTGACTCCTACTCACTGCCCGGGCAGAAAAACTATACACTAACTCACGATGGATCCCGCGGCATTCAAAGCCCTAATTGTAAAATATCTTCTGAATTCGTTTAATCATTGGTAATGAAAAATGTCGCTAAGGCTTATAAATCCGGGATCGATTGATTATTTAACTAAAAGCACTATAGCACTATAACGCGGGATAGCTTATTACGAATTCTTGCGAGTTATGCTGGAAATTGTTTAATTACTTGCAAATAAGACATTTCATCAAAATTTTAATACGCAATAGTCGCCTCTGTAGTCTTGCGGTCCGGCGCGGGCGCCGGAATTGACTTCTTGAGGTCCCGGATTCGATCCCCGGGTCGGGCAACAATAAAACAGAAAATGAATTGTTTCAACAATTAACAAAAAAACCCGGTATTGGATTGGAAAAATTTTAACTAGTAGTTAAAGTTTTAGCCCTTATGATGCTGTTATAAGCGAAACTGGTAGGCCATTTATTTTTCTTCATTTAAAAATATGTAAATTTGTATGGATGTTTTAATATTTCAGCAAATTTGTAATTTATAAATAGTAAAAAATATATATTTTCTAGTACTTCTTACTTACTTGAGGTTCTTCCTAAGGAACCCCAAAAAAGGTTACACCTTATATACGATTTATTATAAATGAGAATATTTTTTGGAATACCTGATACTATAAGAACATAATTATTATAATTTAAACAAGCTCAAAACCTGTATAAATACATCTTGTGGAAGCACAAGCGACAGTTTTGGAGTATTATTCATCATGAAAACAGTGAGTTTTTGATATTTAATATCTTTACATTTCGAATCATTAAGCATATACTAAACGAATTAAGAACAATTTTTTTCTTGGTCTTAATTTATATTAATGTTACAATTGCGAAGGTGTGTTTGTTTGTGTGTCCTTCTAAAGGTGATAGGTGAATTATCTTTAGCAGAGCGGTGTTAGCCCTACTTATATTGTGAATGCGGATGTAAGTTTATTTATTACACCTTCACGCGAAAACTACTAAACCAATCATTATGAAACTTACACATGTTATTGAAGGTATTAAAAGTATAAAGGATACTTTTCAATGACGCGAGTGAAGCCGCGGATGAAAGTTAGTGGTATACATAATTGTATGTAGAAATACTAAGAAGGCTAGATAGTAACATAGGCTACTTTTTATCCCGATATCTAAATGAGTTCCCACAATATAACTTCTATACGCAGGTGCAGCCTCGAGCAATACCTAGTCTTATGTAAAACTGAAAACCTATAATATTGTAAGCTTTTGTAGGTGAGAAGGCAGTGATAGCATAATACTATCCTGACAGTTAAAGACAACCTTAGCCTATAGATTTTATAAACTCGTAGATTCATTACTCTTATTGGTAGGTACCTAACACTTGTTTTAATTTTAAGGACATTTATTTAAAATAAATTTAATTTAATATCGATTTTTTAGATGACTCTTGTTCATTTTTAAGCTTATTATGTGCTATGTTAGAACGTCTTATGTTAACCAATTTGTTTTTTTTTTTAATAAAAGTTATTAAAATTTCTATCAAAATACAACAGGTGATTTTTTGAGTATTATTTAATATTGCGTAGTTTTCCTTAACCAGATACGTTTTTTGTGATTAAAGTAAATAAACTAGTTTTTCAAAATTACCAAACTTTTAATAATAATAAGGGGCCATCCATTAATTACGTCACTCGTTAATGGGGTATCATCTTAATGTGACATTATGTGACAAGGGGCAGGTAGGTATCGAAAGCCTTATGACGTCACATTATAAAATAGTAGAACACGAAATTTATCTGTGAACAAAAAACTTTGAACAGATAATTCTTAATCTGTATTTATTAATAATTTCGTACTCTCGCTATAAGATTATCTCTTCCGTAACAACATTTGATTCCTAGAGCCATGTTGTAATGCAAGTGAGACATTAAAATTTACGAGCTTTGAATGGTAAGGGTTAAAATCAGGCCTATCTGACTTTTGGATTATTCAAATACCTATTGGGGCCAGGAGTAGTGTGGATCGTGTAAAAAAAACATGGTAATTTTAAGTCGCGCGCAGACATCCGATTTCCAGATTCGGTTTCCTAGCCAGGAATTCGGATTTGGAATTCCTTGAGACTAGTGTACTCTTACAGTTTTTTTTTTGTATTTGGAATTTAATATTTACAGAGACACAAATCGAGAAAGATTTATTAGAATCGAAAAGTAACAATTGATTTATATGTCACTCATATTTTTTAAATTACGACGAGACATTTTTTATAAAAATTTCAAAAGATAAAGTAATAAGTTTAATGTTTTAATCTTACGCTTTAGTTTGTGTTGCGCGTCGTAACCATTGATATTCTCTTATGTTGAATTTATTAAACAATATTTAATAAAAATACGTAAAAAAATTAAAATAACTGTTGTCTTTTGATTATTTTTAGATACATGCTTATTAGTTTGAAAAATATGTGACAACCTGTGACAAAGGAGGGGTCGAAAAGTTGTAAAATTCACGTGATGTACCTAATTTATGGATGGCCCCTAATAATTAAACCGCTTTATTTCTTCAACAATATTACAAAATGTTTACAAGCAAACATTATTATTTGACATTTAAAATTACATACAATACAATAACAAACAATGAAATATTTTTCTAAATTGTTTTTTCTTTTTTTTTGCTATGCACTATAAAAATGTTTAATTATGGAGGACCTCTTACTAGGTAAAGGTGTCCTCCACCTGTTGCCATTCTTGTCTGTTTTATCCAGTTACGTGTATGGCAATTTTTATCCATTTTTATTTTGCTTTTTAAGTAATTTAAAATTTAGCTGTGTAACAAATTTTTGTACGTTTTAATAACGCAAAGGAAACAACTTATAGCGTGTAGTGTAGTGTACTATAGTATAATGTAGTGTAGTTTGTAACTAGGTAGGTACTTAATTCGTTTAAATTACACAGTGATACATTAATTACATGCACGAGAACCGCTAATATGTTCAAACTTCGAAGTTAAATAATTGTTTTCTATTTCTGCATAAAAGCGTCACTGATTTAGCGGTCTGGTGTGGGCGCTAACTACTTGAAGTTACGGGTTCAATTCCCGGGTCGAGCCACATAATAGAAAATGTTGTTTTTCCAATTTTCTAATAAAAAAATGTTGCTCGGGATTGGATATATGCCCGGTTGGCGATAGGCTTGCCACCTATCACACTGTGGGACTCAGTGTCTTCGGCTAGTCGTGAGTGCCCTGGTTGTGCCTCTGTAAGACTGTAATATCAGAATACTTATAAATGACTTTTGAATGGGATTTGGGTCAAGTGTCCAAGTATACCGTCTATCTTAACCTCCATGACAATAGCGAGCACTGACACTATAATGACAGAAATAGGGTAGGCAGTGGTACCAATTCTACTACTGCACACGCAACCCAGTAATTTTGCTACATATTACTTTTTTATTTCCAGTATTTCTACGTTTGCGTGCTTGTTTGCATGTTCGTGGCATATGCTGCGGCGATGCCAGGACCAGCACCTGATTCTGATTTAGAAACAGCAGAACATCGGTGGCATGGTGGTTACCGTAATGGCTGGGGTGGTGGTTGGGGTGGCTACCGAGGTGGTTACGGTGGATGGGGTGGTTACGGTGGATGGGGTGGCTACGGTAACGGTTACGGAAGATGGGGAGGTTACGGCGGATGGGGATGGTGAAGATTATGTGCCTAAAAGTTTCGTCTAATAATTTATTTAAGGATGTTGTAATGAGTAATTAAATATTTACCTAAATTAAGTTTAATATTAAAAATAACTAATAAATTATGAATGAAGTTGTTGATTTATTTTTCGACATATTATTTTGATATTTAAGCTTAATAATTTTTTTTGAATGAAAACCATGTGAAATTAAGTTTTTATGTCACTAATACCGTGACCACCATTAGATGGTAGAATGACTATTCGT
>NJDC01014327.1:208885-222959 GCA_002245475.1 Calephelis virginiensis | reverse complement strand
TTTGATAGACTAAATAAGATCTCAGGTTAGATGCCTGGGTTGGACAACTCACATGTGTTTTTTTAATTTTCTTATAAGAACAATGTAGCTAAGTACCTTCAGTTAACTATGGGTGCGTTAATTGTACCTCTGCTTACTTCTTCAGCCATACGGGCTTAAAGATTAGTTTAGTAGACAACTATTTTTTCTATGTACATATCTTCACGCCAAGTCCCTCACGGGGTAAACAGAAAGTATCGAGTGCCAAATCTCAAGACTCTTGCAGATCTGCCTGGCTTCCTCCACATTAATTACCCTTTTCATATAAATGTGACGGTTTCGGAGAGTCTTAAAACCACATCCGGTTCTCGTCATTTTATAAATGCAATAATGACTCATTATATATTTCTATGATCGCTTGTAGTAGTAGAACAAGAGTCAAAACATGAGTTTTTTATATCAGGTCAGCAAACAAGTATACGGGTCGCCTGATGGTAAGAGATAACCGTGGACTCATAAACAGCAAAGATGTAACTGATGCATCACTGTCCTGCGGCCGGTATATTAGGTCTACATACATACATATCTACATACATACATATCATACATACATATCTTCACGCCAAGACCCTTACGTGGTAGGCAGAGAGTATCGAGTGCCAGATCTCACGATCCTGACAAAATGTGTCTGGCTTCCTTCACATTCATTGCCCTTTTTATACAAACACGCCGGTTTCAGAGACTCTAGACACCACCCTCGGGTAATCTGATCTGATCTAATCTGATCGTGGAATCTCAACATTAGTCTCCCCGGGTACCTACATCCATCCACATTCGCATTGTATATCTGCTTTGTCAATCTTCATCTGTCATTCTTTCCACATGACCGAACCAGCGGAGCATGCCCTTTCGCATTTTAACACCAACACTTTCTTTCAATCCCACTCTTTCTCGGATCTTACTGTTACAAATAATGTTATTACGAATATTAGGTCTATTGTGCAGTCTACCGTCTACCGTACCCTCCGGGCGGAAACATAGCAGAGTCATTATGGCCTCAGGAATAGGTTAGGCGGTAGATCTCTACCCCACCTAAGTTTTTCTAATATTTTGATAACCTATTATTTGTATGTTTCATAAGAAAATGAAAACTACCATTAAATACATAGATTTAAATACTGAAATTTGACAGTTTCGTATGGACTTATTAATATCTTTGTCTTCCGTAGCTTTGTACGCAACTTATAAATAAACAGAGACTAAAATACTCCAAGGTTTAAGATGACATTGCAGCTTTTATCACATAGTAACACAGAGAAAAATGTCAAATAAAACCTTGCTATACTTTACTCTATGTTCATTAAAAAAACGGCTTATGTCTTTAATTGACTCTCGAGTCTAAAGATGGCAGTCATGATCACTTACCATCAGAAGTCGCATGGTTATTTGCTTCCTCTTCCATTATAAAAGCATAAAAACACAAGAAAAAAAATTTCAACGTGAACTTTACTTGGCACGATTTTTCCCATCCCTATTATCGATAACGTGTCGATAAACATGCGACAACATAAATTTCACCTTACGAAATCATGCTAAAATACCTTTATAAAAAAATACGTCATGTTTTTTAATCTTTTATTAATGAATAACAAAACTTAACGGTTTGTATGGCAATGGATAACAAATGAGTACAGATCTGAAAGTAGAACAGTAGCTTGAAGACATTTGCAACATCAAAGATGTTAACTAATGCGTTACTGTTCATGAGGTTGTATTTATATTGAAGTAAATGGATTATGACACAAAAAGTTTAACGTCCCCACTGGTGGCCATTGTAGCCTGCCCAGCCGGGTCCATGGCCATAGTTGCCATTATACCCAAGTCCATGACCCCAGTTACTTTCGTCAGTAGCTAGATCTTCAGTGGGTGCTGGCTCTGGCATCGCCGCAGCGTAGGCCACAAACAAGCACACAAGCAGGCAAACGTAGAAATACTGAAAATAACAAAAGATGTCCGTTATAAATTAAGCGTAATAAAAATGCAAAAATACTTACATTATTTTATAATAGTATGTCGTCTAAGTACACAAAAAATCTCAAACTTCCCTTGAATTCCATCATCAAGTTAAGAATTGGTCGCAATGAAACTATCTCGGAAGTATCCTCTTTCGAATTAAGAAAGAGTTGATAAAATCGGTTCAGAAATAACGAAAAAAATCGATTAAAGTACCTAAAAAGTATGGGAATAAGTTGGTAAGTTAGTATCTTCATGTCCATATCCCCGGAGCGGTAGGCAAAAGCACAGCCAGGACACCCACGACTAGCCGAAGATACTAAGTCCCACAATGTGCTAGGTGACAAGGCTATCGCCAACCGAGCACATCCAATCCCGAGCAACGTTTGTTGTATTAGCAAATTGAAAACATACGTTTTCTAATTTTTTTGTTGTCCGACCCGAAGTTTGAACTCGAAGTCATTTCTGACGCCGGACTGCTAGACCACAGAATATGGGAGTCAAACTTTATATTATATTCTCCTTCTGCTTTACTCGGTCGATTAAAAAGTTAATTAAATATTTTGTTGCAAGAAAATAGGATGGGGTTTAAGATAGGTATGGGTTTTAGTAACCTTGCATGCGTGGATTTTCCACATGTGACAAAACAAACATATTTTCACCACTGCACATGGATAGCGCAAATTTGAACACCCTCCCTGCCATATTAGCAAACTTTAGGTACTCGTACTTTCTTACAATTCTCATAAAGATACCGAAGAGCAGTTAGGACCATTTACCTCTCAGTCTCTCTAAAGATTAGCCATATTTGGCTTTAAAAAATATATTCGTTTACCCCCAGCTGGAGTCATATTATTATATCCCCCACCCTTCTAAAGATAATATGTCTCTAGCTTGAAAATCGAAAATAGATATTAGAAAATCGTGCGTCAGAAAGCACCTATGTCGGATCTATACGTTATTAAAAACTACTACTGGATCGGAACGAGATCACACACTGAGCACATCCAGCGAAAGTAACTCAGAGGGCTTGTCTCTGTCTATTGTGGTAGGATCTCTTACTGCTAGAAAATCACTTAACCTATATACTTGGAACTTGGAGGATATTGATCTTCAATATTATCCTATCCTACTAATATTATAAATGCGAAAGTTTGTACGTTTGTTTGTTTGTTACTCCTTCACGCAAAAACTGCTTACCCGATTTTCATGATATTTGGCACACACTTAAAGGGTAACTTGGATTAACAAATAGGATATTTTTTGTCCCGAAAAAATGTTCCTGTGGGACCATTAACTATGCGGACAACAGCTAGTATAAATATAAATTGATATCTAATAAAGTATATTAAAAATAAGACACTTACTGACTTCATGATGAATTGTTGAATTGTTCTTGGAAACTGTTGCTCTATGTCCTGCTGGAAAACCTATTTATACAGATCCAAATCATCTAAATCACTAAATTATCAGAAAGATGTAATCTAATTATTCTACAAACATACTTATTTATGAATTTTATGTAGGGTGCCACATTTTTTTGCAAAACATCTTGAGGAGTATTTATAATATTTGTTAAGAACCGCAACATTAGACAAAAATGTGCGGAAATTTTTGTTCTACTATTTAATTATTACAGGTGTCAGTTTGTTTGTCAAATTTTAAAATCTTTTAATAAACTACGAGTATCAGCCCGATTTTCCATCAGAAAACCGCCTCGTTGGTCGAGTGACTAGCGTACACGCCAACTACACCGATCAACCGCAAGGCTCGTGTTTGATTCCCGACGGCGGCAGGCATTTGTGTGAAGAACATTTAGATGTCAGCATTTCCGGGTGTGGCTGTTTATTAAATTTATACTGTACTTATATGTATCAGTATCGTTGACTAGCACCCATAAGACAAGCATTTAATTTCCTTACTTTGAGGTTAGGTTGAATTTGTGTAACTTGTCCAGGGACATTTATTTATTTATCCTTCAGAAAAGGCAATAATGTTATTAAAAGTTTATTTATTGGTCAACGTCTGATGTAAAACTCTAAATCTAAGGTCTAAATTTCTGTAACTATAAAAAAATAAGGCGCGTCAGATATAATAATGATTTAAAGACAGTCAAACTATTAAAGAGACTATTAATAACTTTAACAACTACCGTCTTATTAATAAAGATAGACTTAAGTACTTTAAGGTACAACCTGGTATCATAGTATTTTTTACACTGTGATACAGGTTATAACATCAACCTAACTTTAGTCTTAATGAATAAGATTACTTTGCTTATTAAAAGGATGGTTAAAGGTTATCAATAATTAAATTTTAATATGATGTATATCCCTGGTACTTCATAATCAGACTTGGTTATGAGGATCATCTCGGAAGTATGCTCACTCAAATAAAAATCATCAATTAACAAGTCACTAAAGAAACCACTGAACAAAGATAAAAAAGTATTGGTATCGTACACAGAACCTCTTTGCTTTTTAAGTCCAGTAAAAAGTAAAATTTATCGTTTTTTTCTAAGCATACGGACAGACAGAATATATTTACCTACTATGTTTCTACTGTGTAGTCCTAATAGTTTGGGAACAAAATTATTGAGACAAACAGACGGACAGATAGACATGTCAAATTTATTAAGGTTCTTATATTATAGTATCTTACTAGCTGACCCGGCAGACGTTGTTCTGCTATATTTTTAATGTGATTTAAGTAAAAAAAATAGGGGTGAATCACCCTTATTATTTAGGGGTGTGAAAAATAGATGTTAGCCGATTCTCAGACCTACCCAATATGCTTACCAAATTTCAGAGGAATCGGTCAAGCCGTTTCGGAGGAGTATGCAGACTAACATTGTGACACGAGAATTTTATATATAAGAATATTACCGGTCTCCCACGGAACCATAAAAAGTAGACATTACATTTACACCCATAAACTAAACTTATAAAAAACTAAATATTTCATCTATTTCTTTCTTGTTGCACGTATTAATTATAAGCTTAAACTCTAATTCAATTATGTGTTGCATTATGGTACATGAGTATTGACTCTATTTGTACACATCATCTATAGTGACACCAATTTATTTGTTCAGTGGTCAAATTTGAAACTAAACTTCTATTGCGTGAAACGTCATTCTGCTGTCAGTTTCCAAAATTTGTTTACGAACTTATCGAAAAAAACAACGAAATACATTTATATTTGTGAGTTATGTGTGATCTATGAAGCTCCTACTTTAGTCAACCATCATCTTTTAAGGTTGTTTGGTAGAAATCGCTCTGAAGCGATATTTTATTGTGAAACAGTCTCCAAATTTGTAAATTTTAGGTGCTTAATAAAGTTTATTAATTCATTCATACATTAATTCATTTATTTACCAAAAAATAAAAACCCAAAATTACATTTTTGTTATTATTATTACCATTATTTTCTAAGTAAAATTCTCAATGTATAACAATAACAGTCACACTAGCGACACTAATTACAGGACAATATAAATTGGTCACACTATACAAAAACATGAGTTTATTGATAAAAGTAGACAAGTCATACTAAACCTCAGTATTATTTCAATGAATGTGCTTCTTATGTAGATGTGATTAATAAAATGGATGAACATGTATGACTAATAACATTTTAGAAGTTATGTTATTAACTAACCAACAAACTTGATAGTATAAGTAAATTTCCTGATTGTAACTAGATGATTTACATAATAAGAAGTTACTTATTTAACTAAATTTAAATTAAACAGATAAAGCAGCTGAGTTTTAACTCTTTTTGATATTTTAGTAACCAAGTAATTGGTGGCCATTACATTATTAGGTTTTTAAAAGTGAAAACACCGCAACTAGATTTTTTTGACTTTGAAGCCATTTTAGGCTTGCAACCTATATTTTAGACTTATTTTCTTCGGCTAGACGTAAGTGCCCTGATTTTACTTCACCGACCTATTCAGGGATATGAGCGTGAAGATTTTTTTAAGCTATTTACACTTTTTTACTAAAAAACCTTTTTAATAATAAAAAATAGCTTTGAGTGTTGTCGTTTCGAGCAAAGTCGTAGCTAACTTGTTGTTTTCATTGCTAACATTATAGTTATATTATATTTATAAACTACAATAATAAATAGCTTATTATTTCGTGTTTTGATAAAATTTTGCGCAATTAATGAATAACTTATGATAATTTGAGCGTTCTACAAGCAATTTTGTAGTTAATTGCTTGTATTATTTGGTTTTAGTTTGCTCCAAACAGACATTTCATGATGAAATTGTAATACGAATGTACTTTTTTATGTTATACTAGCGGCCCTCCCCGACTTTGCACGGTTATGAAATATACATACAAACCTTCATCTTCAGTCACTTTATCTATTAAAAAAACCGCATCAAAATCGGTGGCGTGGTTTTCAAAATTTAAGCATGCAAAGGGAAATAGGATCAGAGGAAGCGACTCTGTTTTATACTATGTAGTAAAGGTAGCTAACAAGCATTAGATTGCCTGTTGCTAAAAGTGAATCATCGCCGAACTACACCTTAGACATTTCTGGTGTTTCTACGTTTATAGCCTTGTTTCAGGGCACATATGCCAGTTCCCGGTCATCTACTCTCAGTACTGGTACATGACTGATGACACTGTTAATACACTATTTATGATAAAGCGTGTTGGTCCAGATTCCTTTGCAGAATAGACCATCTGCCTCGAAGCCAGACAACTCGTAAAAGGCAAGCATAGTTATACCGTCACTAACACTGTGACATCTGACTAGATGGTGGAATTTCGGAGCGACTCGCCCGGATTAGTACCAAATCCTTATATATTCCTGCCGCTATAATGTCAGCGCTTGCTTTTTCTTCGAACCGGTAAACTTACTTTTGCTTGGGGCCTAACATCCTGGTTTCAGGTTGGCAGCGCACCATTGCTTCCGTCTGCTTGTTTGCCTTCAAATATCATAAAAAATCATAATCATCATATCGCCAAAGAGGTAGGCAATGGCGCAACCAGAGCACACACGATTAGCCGAAGACACTAAATCCCACAATGGGATAGGTGGCAAGCCTATCGCCAACCGGGCACATATCAAATCCAGAGCATTTTTTTTTTTTGTAAAAAAATTGGAAAAGCCAAATTTTCTTTTGTTGCTGACCTGGGAATCGAACCCAGGACCTCATGCAGTCAAGTCCAACACCTGGACCGCTAGACCACAGAGGCGATTAATTTACTATCATAAAAAAGCAGTGAACTGGCTTATAACCAGTAAACACTAGACACTATAGAAGTAACTGGTGCGTTACTTATGGCCATGTTCTTAGCTCACCTGTGTTGATAACCCAATAAGTTGGCACTGACGCAATATCGATAGTAATAGGTAAAGCGTCGATTCCATTCCGGATGACAGCACTTTACTACCTAATTATGACTGTCGGATAAGGCAATAACCACTTGTGGCAATGGGGTGATCACATCCAGACTCCAAAACTTTATCGTCAAATTGTGATCTGTTACTTCCACAGAGAAAAAGGAATACTAATAACAATTTTAATATAGTAAAACCACAATACATAAAACATCACTGCGGTAAAACCACAGAATAGTACTTACAAGTAGTAAAGTTGCAAAAAGCCGACTTTAATTACTTTATGACCCATTTGCAAAACCCTTGATATTGCCAACAAATTAATTAAGATGGAATCTTCTACTATCGTGAACTACTAAAAAGGTTTTTCTGTAAAAGACTGACTGACCTTGAACTAAACATTGTCCTTTTTTAATGAACGGAAATCATCATGATCATCCAGTATTTCGAAGGTAGTAGCGGATTATGTCAGACTCCTATCGACTAAAACCACTTCACCAAGTACTGGGGCCAGTCTTTCGAAGGTAGAGTTCATTCTTCATCAAGTACCGGGGCTATGGGAATGCTTTTATACACATTCATATTTTTAAATGAAAAACACTTCTACTGTTTTACGAATCACAAGTACAGTGCAAGTGTTTCTTCATTTAAAAATATGAATATTTGGAAGTTCAACCAAGCGCCGACGATGGAAAATATCAAATATTGTACACATCTACTGGCTCGGTGGCGCGGGATATCCCGATCCTCATCAGGTAGCCCCCCTCAACAGCAGCCGCAAATCATACAAATTGGTGCGCGGAGACACAGCATGCAGCTTTTAGGGGGAAGGGTGGTAAGGCCGTAGTTTTGCCCTTGGGTCCCCGCTTGGACAAAGAGGGGTACTGAGCAACTTTACTCGTCCTACTTTCCCCACTTCTCCAATTAATCTCCAGGTACTCAGGACCCCCGCAGCGACCAGGCTTGGACCCTTAGTTGGAAAATGAACGTTGTCCTGTCCTAGCCATGAACATAGGCATGAATCTAGTAAAACAGAGAAGGAAATAAAAAATAAGATAAGAAAGATCTCTGCAACAGAAAACATGCAAAATATAAAAAAAAACTATGGATATTGAATTCAAATGTGAATCAGTTGAAGTTATGTTTAGTTTTTACTTTCGTTAAGTTTTGTTACATTTTCTAACGTTTCGTTTAACTTATTAAAAGTTTTTTAACCTGCAGTAACCTTTTCCTAACAATAAATAACAAAACCAAAAAAATAAACAAATTGTAATGACCAAAGTAAATAGAGTAATAGAGAAAGAGGTAGGCTGAGGCAAAACCAGGTCACCCACGTTTAGCCGAAGATACTAAGTCCCACAATGTGATAGGTGGCAAGCTTATCGCTAACCGGGCACATATTCAATCCCGACCATTATTTTTTTATATTGAAAAATTTGAAAAACCACATTTTCTTTATATTGACCGACCCGGGAATCGAACCCCGGACCTGATGAAGTCAAGTCCAACACAAGGACAGCTATACCACAAAGGCGATGATGAAAGAGATATTTTATTTTATTTTTGCCTACTCCGTAAGTGACTTGGCGTGAAGACATGTACTTTCACATATATACATACATAATTATTAATACACTAGCTGGCCCGACAAACGTTATCCTTAACAATGAATATTAAATTCTTACATTTTCTATTCCTCAAAATTTATTTTCATAAGAATTACTCCTGATTGTAATTACTTTAAAAAATTTAAAAAATTGGTCTCACCGGAACACGTCATCACGGTAAGGCGGTGGTACCAATCCGGACGAGTCGCTGCTAAACTCTACCACCTAGTCAGATGTCACGGTGTTAGTGACGGTGAGCCTATGCTCACCTTTTACGAGCTGCCTGGCAAGGAAGGCAGATGGTCTATTCTACAAAGGAGCCCGGACCAACACGGGGAGCAAAGGTTATCGTTATCTTCTTTTAACGATATTGAAAGAAATATACTAAGCACTTTATTTCTGTTAGATTAATTTGTACATGATATTTCTACAGACCTTCAATATCTTTTTGTAAATCGTTTAAAAACGTCACAAATTGACATTAGTAAACTAATCTGACATGCCTAAAGTGTTCCATCTCTGTTATTTTTGTTTAATTGGAAAAGAATAGCATACTGATGCTATCTTTTTCCAATCAAACAAAAAGAACAGAGAATCAAACAAGAAGAATCGTCCACCGGGATGATTGGTTAACGCACCGGAAAACCACGAGGTTCAGGTTAAATTCCCGATGGGAGGCACACATTTATGATGAACATTTAAAAGCCTGTATTTCCGGGTCTGAGTGTTTATTCAATTTATTCTAGTATATATTTAAGTATTTCTAATAGTATGAATTAGTAGCGTTGGCTAGCACCCATAACTCAACCTAATTACTCCAAGCACATAATATGCTACATTATTTATCCTACCTATACTCCGTGTCTAAAAAGAATGTACAGCTGCCTCTCAAACACTCCAAAGTTTTAAAACCATTCAAATTTTCATACCTTACTAAGTAATAAAGTAAAATAAAAAGCCTTTTCTTTCTTATTTATTTATTAGTTTAAGTAATATACATATTTTTCGATATAATTTCCATACTTCGTTAGTTTAGTTTTTTTTATCAGTGAAGCCCGTCCTCAAAAATGAAGGCAAATTTTCTTGTGCTACATCTACACGAGTTGAACCAGCGATTTTAGATATTTCATCTTCCCATTTTATGCCGGATCTTCCTTTCCTTCTTTAAAAAAACTATATTTTAACTGACTTCCATATTCCATATTAGTCCACACGGTGACTATATAGTCACTGGGGGACTAACAAGCGAGTGCCATTTGGTCCTATATATAGAAATATTTGGTGATCGTGCCTAAACTATTTGTAATGAAAAAAACTCATAACAGTACAACCAGACAATCAAATTGCTCTTTTTTTATTATGTTTTAATATAGCTTTATTAGGCAGGTAAGTCACGAGCCTCAGTGAAATAATAAATTCAAAAACTTAATTCTGGCCGACATCTTCCTTATAAAACCAGCTTTTAATTCGATAATTTTTTTCTAAATATATGATGACCTCCTCAAAAATTCGCACAAGTCTATGTTAAGCTATTTTTAAGAAGCTACTATTTGACTTGACATGTACCTAGTGTTGGCAATCATGAATATATCGAGTGTATTGCTTATTATACAAAATTATATCACGTTGTCTCAGTTGTACATCGGTTTGTAATTATTAATCAAGTATTTATATTAACTATTATTTAAACTATTTGTTTTGGGCATAAAGTAATTGCCGCTACTGCTATTGTCAATTTAATTATCTGAATATCCGCTTGAATGTTATATTGACCGCTAAAAGAAGTATTGATGTCGACTGACAGACCATAAAAATGTTGCTCGGGATTGGATGTGTGTCCTGTCCATAGGCTTGCCACATATCATGTTGTGGCACTTAGTGACTTCAGCTAGTCGTGGGTGCCTTGAGGGCTGATTATATATCTCAGTTAGCCCACTCAAAATGGAAAAATGTACATCAAATAAATATCAAATGACGTGTTTTACATTTGCTATCTCCAGTGACCAACAAAAATACACTAGAGACAGCAAATACAAATGACGTCATTTGACAGCTATTTGATGTACACTTTTCCATTTTGAGTTGACAACCGAGATACATAAACAGCATCCTGGTTGTGCCTCTGCCTACCTCTTTGGGGATATGGGTGTGAAGATACTTACTTACTTTTTTACATACTACATCACTACATAGCATAAAACAGAGTCACTTTTGGTTATCTGTCTGTATGTACGCTTAGATATTTAAAACTACGCAACGCATTTTAATCCGGTTTTTTTAATAGATCGAGTGATTCAAGAGGAAGGTTTGTATTATGTATTATTATTCATATAAGTTGACAACATATTTGAATATGCACTAGATATGAATTTAAATCAACATTTTTGCCACATTTCAAACTCTTTGTTTAAGTTCACCTACCTTTATAATATCATAATAAATTATATAATATGATACATATTTATGGACACCGTTAGTTTGATAATATTATACGACACTTTCCGTTTCTTCTATTATGTTTATAACCCTAAAACATAGGGCACGAGATCTGTAGGGTTACTCTTGAATCTCGATATCATGCGAATTGGAAATTGGAATAGAATATGTCATTTTAGGTACTTTTGAACACAGAATTAGCGGATTATTTTTTTATAGAAGAGGAGGCAAACGAGCAAGTAGGTCACCTGATGGAAAGTGATCGTAAAGCCCACGGACATCCGCAACACCAAGAGTATCACAGATGCGTTGCCGACCTTTAAGGAATGAGTACGCTCTTTTCTTGAAGGTTCCTAAGTCATAATCGTTTGGGAATACCGCCCTTGGTAACTGATTCCACAAACAACAAACAAAATTATTAACATTGAGCTACAAATTAATTCAACGAATATGATAAAATAATTTACTATTTACTATTAACTAAATGGTTATAAATCGCCATCATTGTGTTCAAGAGTACCTAAAATGACATTCGATTCCAATTTCCAATAATGCATGAATCGAGCTTCGAGAGTAACTAAAAGTTTTTAGTTTTTGTGCAATAAACGATTCTAATTTTGATTTTCAAATAAAGATTTTGGAAGATTGAAGTTAGATAGTTGACATAAAAACGTTTTATTTTCTCGTTTTTACAAAAAATGGAAAGACGAAAAGGATTTTTTCATTTGCGTAAATATGTCCGGTTAATAGTCAATGTAATTTTTTTATATAAACTTTACATAGTTAAATAATGGACTGATTACTTTCAGTACATATAAATTAAATACGTATAAGGATTTTTAGGGGGAAATTAATACTACCTGCCTGTAGTCGCCAAATAGTGTGTGATATATTGGTAAATCACAATAAATGCATTTTTTTACAAAAATGAGTTATAAATTTCTTTATAATTTTCGATGCTCCATTTTCTAGCAAAATCCAATAAAAGCCAGGACTGTTTAAAACGAAGATAGTTAAGGTAAAAATATGGTAAATGTAAGAAAATATCAATTACAGATCTGACGAATGGAAGTAAATCTACTTAATGATGTATTCAAGCAAAACAGACATAAGTGAGAAACGTTATATCACTTTTTTTACTTTTTTTATTTTTTAGGTCTAGTTACTACTTTATAACTAAGTTTGGGATAAGCTGAAATGATTTAAGCGCATTTATTTACTTTTTTCAGTGAAAAAATATATAGTCAAAGAGATATAAATACATTTATTGTTTTTTATGTCGGTCCATTGTAAATATATTATTTTCGAGTGAAATGTGACAACCGCATTTATTGTTTTTTATCTGTTAATGAGATCATACAGTTTCTGCATTAGGTCTAGCAAAGAATAGCTGAAATTCATGTTTAATTTCTATTTTTCTATTACAGGTAAAAACAGTTGTGTACAAGCCCTTAGTCAATAAAATATTAATTTGTTGGTAAATCTTTGCAAGTACTGTTTCTTTCAAATCAATACAGATAAACTTTATTAGTTTATATTTCATTCTGTACAGTAAATTTCAAAGTGATCTCATAAAACTATTGTCAAAAATTTAGTTAAAATTTGAAATCGTAGTATCTCCGTTCAACAAAATGTTCATTTATTACATTTTACCAATAAACAGACGATATACAATAATATCAGTGCGTTGTTAGCCTATTATAATATTTATTTATAACTCTTCACAAAAATTGTTTCTTAAATTAAGTACATGTTTGCCAATATTTTAAAATTACGGATTAAAAACAAAGTTTTCTGAGAGTCTGGCGCCTATGTTAAGTACAAGTAGAATTACAGGTCACTAGGCTTCCACCAAGCCAGTCAACACAAATATTGACGCTATACAATATCTAACTAATAAATGTAAAACAAATTTAATTAAGATTAGAAACTAGACATTTATATGTGCTATGCTTCAGTGTACGCACGCGTGTTTGTGCGTATGCGTTTGCGTGTGCGTGTGCGTGTGCGTGTGCGTGAGCGTGCGTGCGTGCGTGCGTGCGTGCGTGCGTGCGTGCGTGCGCGCGTGCGTGCGTGCGTGCGTGTGTGTGTGTGTATGTGTAATTATAATGCTGTCTTCATTGGCAGTTCAGTATTTTCATAATCTAAAGTTTTAAGCCAATTAATAAGAGTAAATTTTCACTTTGATTTCGTCATGAGTAGATGTTAAGTTTACAATTGATTTTGTTATACAAGAAATTCCCCAGAAAAGAATAACGTTTAAACGGTTGTTTCGAGTTAAAAGCTTTGAGTGAACACACCGTACCTCTACTTCTTTGGTCAGCATTAAAATGGGGTTCAAGTTTTAATTAGGAATGTTTTCTTTGTACGATATTAAGAATAAAGATTTTCCTAACAGATAGCACATTCCAGGAACCATAAAGTTCCGTGATAGGGTACCTGTATGGAAGAAAAGCAGCAACCTTCAGAATTGCTCTTTGGGCCCTTTTGATCTCTAAAAGGTGGCTCCATAGCAGCTCCACCCCATGTAGTTATGCAGTAATTGATGATTAATTGGCACTGCGCTAAATATCTTGTTTTTAGAATTTGTTTGTTTGTAATATGCCGTATTAATTAAAATACATAAATCATTTTTCTTAGCCTGGAGACGAGGTTATATATATGAGATTTATATGAAAGCG
>NJDC01014327.1:189383-208667 GCA_002245475.1 Calephelis virginiensis | reverse complement strand
TTATTACTCTTTCCAGTATTTTTCATAGAGCCGGTAAGATCGAAATTGGTCTATAATTATTAACGTTAGCTTTGTTGCCTTCTTTAAGTATAGGTTTAATCAAAGCAGTTTTAAATTGTGTAGGGAATATTCCTGTGGATATAGCCAATTTGCAAACATGGGTGATAGGTTGTTGTAGTAGTACACTGGCATGTTGCTTAATAAGCCATCCGGGAATGAAATCGTGACCAACTGCACAATCGTTTTTAAGGCCCATTATCAATCCCTTCACCTCTTCTGCGTAAGCAAGCAAAAATGCAAGAGTGTTATGAGGAGATGTATTTATGGGAAGCTCAGAATTTCCTCTTTGTTTTTTTGATATTATTTCCGCTAGTTCCTTTCCAATACTTGCAAAGTATCAAAGTTGCATAAAGTAGTTAATACAATCTTTTGGATTACAGGATGATATTAAATTCAAGCTGTGATCTTCTTAATTAACTGGGTATTGCGTAATATTGCGTAAATTGGGGAGTAAACATGACAATAGCCAGCACTATTATGGCTAAAGGGATAGTCAAAACTGTTCTAGCTAGTTTGACCGAGATATATTTTATGATTATGAATCGCCTCTGCCATCTAGTGGTCTGGTGTTGACTTCATGTGATCGCTTATTCGATTTCCGAGACAGGAAATAAAAAAAAGTGTTTTGTCAAGTTTCTTTTTTGAAACATATCACCTCTGTGTCCGGCGTCGGACTTGACTTCTTAAGGTCCCGGTTTGGTTAGGCAATAAAGAAATGTTATAGTATGTGTTTTCAATTTTCTAATAAAGATAACGTTGACCGAGATTGAATAGGTATGTGCCCGGTTAGCGAGAGACTTGCCACCTGTCACATAGTAATACTTAGTATCTTCGGCTGGTTATGGGTGCCCTGGTTGTGCCTCTCTCTACCTCTTCGGGGGCTATGGGCGAGAAGGTACTTCAGTTTAAAACAACGTTGCCCGAGATTTGATAACTGGCTGGCTAGCTATAGCCTTACCATCTGTCACACTGTGAGAATAAGTATCTTGTGATAATCCAAGTTGCCATGGCTGCACCTCCATCTACCTCTTCGGAATATGAGAATGACACTTTTTCAATACCTGAAAATACTATCTTGATTATGACACAAATCTATTAGTAGATTGTTATTATTTGAATAGGCTTTAAAAATTAAATATGGAAGCGAAAACGCTTGCATATTTAATTTTATAACAACCTACGGAAAAAGAGGAATGTTATAAGTTTGCCATGTCTGTGTGTGTGGTATAATAGCTAATAAACAAATGGATTAATTTCGATGGGGTTTTTTTTTTCGATTTCCCGGTTTTTTCCGGGTTCGATTCTCGGGTCAAGCAGCAAGAAAATTGGGTTTATCCAATTTTCTAATAAAAAACGTTGCTCGGGATTGGATACCTACCCGGTTGGTGATAGGGTTGCCACCTATCACATTGTGGGACTTAGTGTCTTCGTAGTCATGGGTGCCCTGGTTGTGCCTGTGCCTACCTCTTCGGGGATTTGGGCGTGAAGATACTTCCTTTAAAGCTGGCGTGATTGCGATAGTTCTTATCTATAATTTAAGGATAGGTTAAGTTTAAGAGGATAGTTTTTTTTTTTGCATTGTAAGATTATTCATAACATTTCAAATCGGCAAGCGTGATAGATGATTACAGGTCGTGGTGAAACAAAAAAAAATTTGGCTTCTGTGGCAAAAAAATCATTCGAATTGACGAAGCCAATTTCGAGTCTCAACGTAATAATCGAATAGCAATAATTTTTTTACTGATAAAAAAATTGTGTTCATTTTTCCGCATATTTTAAACAACGATATATACGAGAACATATATGAGAAGTAATAACCAATTTGATATGCTCATTTTCAAAGTTACTAAAAACTAGTGTTAATTAGAAAAGGAAACTAATTTTAACTCAAACTAAAATTGATTCGTTAAACTTTTATAACCAATTAGTCATCAAGCCGGGATTTATGACCAGCCAGACTTTTGTTATTTTTAAAAGATGAAAGCTTTTTAACGCAGCTGCTGTTATACTAATGTAGCTTATAGCTGCAATCTGTGTTTTTTTTATTTATTGCTTACCGTGTCGCTACTATACTACACATTAGCCGTTTTGAAATAAAGCACTTGAAGATAATAATTGTAATTTGGTTGAACATATAAACTAACCGCAAAACTAGCGAAATTTTGAAAAATACTTAACTATCTATATTTATTTATAAAACCCTGATTATGCTGTGAACAGTGAAACCGGTTGGTTACAGCGTATTGTGGAAAAACACAAATGTTATTCAAAAAGTGTGCATATACATTCACTTGACACTTACCATCGTGGAAATGCTTTGCCGGACGCCAATAAACTTTCTTAAATTCCAACTATTTTTATTTAGTTAATTGCATAATTATAATTCGTTTTCTTAGCACATAAAAAATTTTAACAGTTTTAATCACCAGAACCTACTTCACTACTAGCTAACTGACACTTGCATAAGCCCCTATGATCCAATTTCAAAACAGCCCCATAGTTTTTTTCTGAAATAAAAGTAGAAGAAATTTTGGCTTTTACGAAACAATTAATGTCTGGTTTTAGGCTTAAAATAGGCTTGCCACCTATCACATTGTGGGACTTAGTATCTTCGGCTAGTCGTGGGTGCCTTGGTTGTACCTCTGCCTACCTCTTCGGGGATATGGGCATGAAGATAGTTAGTAGAAGTATATAGTGATATCAATATCGTACAGAATAAAGAAAATAATCAATTAATAACAATCCATACAAGTAGTAAAAAGTGCAACTAGCCCACTAAACATAAATTATTGCGCTACCCAATATTTTTTGACATAACATTGAATCTCCGTCACCACCGATCAACCGAGTGGCTCGGGTTCAATTCCTGACTGGGAAAGATGTGATGAACATCTACGATGTATATATCTAGATCTTGTATGTTTTCTGTTGAGGAGGACTTGATGACCTGCCTGACCAAAGGAACTGGGAGGTGGCCGATGGCTCATAGTTTAAAAGTTATGGCATTATGTTTCGTTATCTATGCAGTTTATTTAAAAAAGCACATCAAAAAATAGGTGTTGTAAGTTAGATGTATGTGAATATGTGGGTCAGTCTGTGGCATCTTAATTTTTGCATGAATGGAACGATTTCGATTTTTTTGTTGAAAGCTGATGTGATCGAGATGGTACTTGGCAACATAAAATAAAGGTTTTATGATTGATAGATTGATTATGAGATTATTTTTATTCGAAGAGTAGGTACCTCTGATGTCTGGTAGTCGTTTCAAAATCATATCCCGTTTCAATCATGGACCTACATTTATATATATCTTCGCGTCAAGTCCCTTACAGGGTAGGCAGAGAGTATCAAATGCCAAACTTCACAATCCTGGCAGGCCTGCCTGGCTTTCTCCACATTCATTACCCTTTTCATACAATCACGCCGGTTTTGGAGACTCTTGACACCACCTTCGGATAACACGAGAGCGATTTGATCGTGGAATGTCCAATATAAATGTGGAATATATGTAGCTAGATACCTAGATGATTTGGAATAATTTCAGATCAGCATCAAAACTGAAAAATATCAACCTTCGAATTTAAAAAGTGATGTCGTCTAACGGCCAATATTAATAATCAATCCTAATCCAAAATTTGCTGTCCAAGATTGATATTTTGATCCATTTTTATGTTATCGCTTGCCAATAACATATCTGTGGACAGGATAAGTATGGCAATTAGGTATAGGATAGGCCGGCGGATACGCAGCTATCTAGATTGCTGGAAATCCATCTTTAGAGAAACATTATTAACATTGGCCGTAAGTAGACAAAAATTGAAAACTTGCTTCGATTTCACTGAGATTCCATAAGACTTGTTAGCAATAAGATGACATCGGAAGTTAAAAGAGAAGTAAAAAGAAACCGGTTCTAAAATGAATTTAATAAAAAAATAGATAACACGTCCTCCTTTTTTCGGAGTCGATTAAAATCCTACAAAATCTTATCCTGCTTAAATTAAATTTGTTAAGTACGAAGAAATCTGAATTAAAAATCTACAATAAAGCATTGTGATAAAAACACTTTGCATGTTAAATATTTAATTGCAAAGTACTAACCGGGGGCCATCCCCGTGTCTTGATTATAAAAAAAACATTGAAGCATCTTGCTTGACGCATATATGTATGAATATATTATATGTTAACGGTTAGTCATAACAAATCAGTATAAATAGGTCTCTTAACAGAAGGCTGGTCAACAGTTTTGAGACAGTTTCCACCATGAACACAGTAAGCATATTTAATATTTTTAAATTATTTTCGTTACGTGATTTATTTACTCTATAGTTTTTCTGTTTTCTGTGATTTTATTGATTTTTTTTATTTTGTTTTTCATTTTTTTTTGGCAAACTATATTTTTAAATTTTTATTAAATTAGATTTTTAAAACACTATCGGAAAATTATATAGTTATATGGGTAAGGTATGGGATCTATTTTTATTGATTATAAATAAAAATTATTTTAATACGTCTGTAAAAGTCTTTTAAGTTTGCACAGTCTTCCAAAACGGCTTGACCAATTTTTATGATTTTTTTTTATTATATTTAACCAATATTACATTTTATAGAGTTCAGTAAACGAAGATTATTTTTTTGTCATTTTTAAATAACTTTTTTTTTCAACTAGCCTCACATTATATAAAAATCTCACTTTACAATATGACTACGAAACGACTGGACTGATTTTTAAATCGTTTTTATACAAATTTGGTAGGTATATCGAAATTGACAGAAGATATTTGCTGAGTCACCTGTCCTAATGCGATTTTATGACGATGGATATTAGAATGCATGGGTGAATGCTTCTTACTCTATTGCACAAAACTATTAAACTTATTCCGGTGAAGTTTCAAATACTGAAAGTTAGTAGCACAAAGACTTCAATTTATAAAGATTTTGTATCATTTTGCACAGGAGCAAAACCGAGGGTAGAGGTTATTAATATGTAAATTTTGTTACTGTATTGTGGCTATGTATTTTGTGCTAAATCGTTTTTTTTTCTCAACTTGACTAAATGTGACCATAAACCAGGAAAATGAAAGCTAATTATATTATATTAGTTTAACATCTGTAACTCAAATTTACTATTAAATCGCCATTAAACGATAAGACCGCTATTTATATTTTTTTATATTGGAACGAAGGTTTAGAAAGAAGTTCTCTATCGTGCGATACACGCACTACCACACGCATGCACTGGTCACATTGGAAAAAGTGTAGCAACACTTTTTCTCGAAACTTTAAGCCATAGTACGAGTACCTACGAACTTTTTTCCCATTTACTTTTTGTAATGGCCATCAGATATCTATATATTTATATGTATCTATATATCTAAATATAATATGTTTCTAATAATGCAGTGCAATAATTTGAATTAACATTAATTACTTTTGAATTTCTCGTGTCTGTTACACAATTTCATTTTTCTAAAAATATTTTAAAAATTAAATATTTCTAAACTTATTAGCACTTAAGACAATATTGAAAATAAAAGCAAGGATCCTCACACCCGTATCCCTGAACAGATAGGCAGAGGTACAACCACGTCACCCACAATAAGTCAAGGTTATCGTTTAGACTTACAATGTAAGAGTCTACAAACTCTTCAAAATAAACTTACATTTTACTCGTGTTGGTCCGGGCTCCTTTGTTGAATAGACCATCTGCCTTCCTGCCAGGCAGCTCGTAAAAGGCGAGCATAGGCTTACCGTCATTAACACCGTGACATCTGACTAGGTGATAGAGTTTTGCAGCGACTCACCCGGATTGGTACCACCGCATTACATATTCCTGCCGCCATAACGCCATGACGTGTTCCGGTTTGGATTTCTTATGATCAGGAAATCCGTCTGCTTTGTTTTCCTTCCAATATCATAAAAAAATAACGTTATATGAAAATAAACAGCTTCTAAAATAAATAAAAATGACAGGAAGAATATTAAAAATGTTATCAGTTAGACAAAAATTAACATTTTACTTCATAACTCTGTACAAATATTCTAATTATTAAGATATACTATCGTAATTACTTCATTAATGAATATCATATTTAATAAAATAAATTAAAATAGTCTTAATTATTTTATAATGTAATGCAACATTTATTTGACTTAATTTCAACAATTGTCTATATCCTTCTACGTTTAGATAATACGTGGTTGAATTTTCGACGACTGGCCCAATAGGGTGACTCTTGAATATTGTTTTGATGCAAATTGGAAATTTAAATCGGATAAGTCATTTTAGGTACTTTCGAACACAGTAATAACGAATTATTATCATTTCGTTCCAACAAAATTCAATAAATAAGTAAAAATAATTTATTGTTTATCGATTTCCGACGGGGGCAGGCATTTGTGAAATGAACATTTAGATGTCTGCATTTCCGGGTCTGGGTGTTTATTAAATTTAGTCTGGTATCTATTTAACTATTTCTATGTATTAGTATTGTTGACTAACACCCATAACACAAGCATATAACTTGCTCACTTTGGGGTTAGATTCAATTTGTGTGACTTGTCCAAGGGGTATATGAACTAAACTTTAATAATTCGCCAGTATTGTGTTCAAGAGTACCTAAAATTACATGTCCGTTTCCAATTTCCAATATTACATTCATCGAGATTCAAGAGTATTCCTGCAGATTGGTGCACTGTCTTATTAATTGTTTTAGCCACAATGTCATTGCTCGCCACTGTCACGTTTCGATCTGAATAGTAATTCAGTCAGTGGCGAGAAGTCAATAAACTTACATAAGAGGCCACTACTAACACAAGCTCCAACATCACCTTTGGTGTCTACAGACTAAAAGTTTTTCTCGTGAAAACTGTTTGCTTCTTTTCCTTCCAATTTCGTAAAAATAATTCGTTGTGAGCATCTTCACAACGTAGAGCGCTTTGTCTCGCATGTAATAAGAGGAAATCTAGAAGTGGAAAGATAAAACACAGTTGACAGACCCGGGAATCCAATCCGGGACCTCAAGTAGTCAACTCCAACATCGCCAACTACTTACTAGACATGTGATCTTAGTTTTTGCGCAATATTTGCCAAAATTTGTATCCTTGCATATCTGAGAAGCCTAATTCTCTTTCTCTCCTTCACTTAAGCATCCTCTAGTATCAGGTTATGGGTTATAACATTATTTTACCGTTATTAGTTATTAGTTATCTTTACAAAAAGCTCTTCTCCGAGATCTCAAACCAGGCAATTTTAGATCATAATATTTCCACACTTGAGATGAACTTTGGTACATAAACACCGAAGATGCTGTAGATGTGTTGCCGCCCTGTGACGGTTTCAAGCCTAATGTTTGATAAGTCTACTAGCTACACTACCTTCGGTACCGGAACAGAACAGTTCCAATCACTGTGATTATAATGGTAGGAATTGGCCAAGTGCTAAAACCCATGCACGTCGCGAGACAAAACACTCAAACAAGAGACGAAACAAAAAAATAATCGTTTGTTAAGTAACACTTACTAACATGAGTAATAATTACAGCTTGATGTTAAAGACTTATTGCAAAGAAGTGTGATATATTCCATGTGCGAGTTCTTTGGCCATTAACACTTTTTAAACTGTGGTTAGATTTCCGTTTTTCCTTGAATGCAATAAGCTTAGGTTATTGACTTTTCGACGATTTTATTGACGTGTAAAAAGTTTTACTTCCGGGTCGTAGCTCAAAATACTCATTTTAAATTCAATCATCTTCAAAGTTGTGGAGCAAGTGCAAAAAGTACGAAACTGGAATAATTTTATTAAAAATATGAAATATGGCATTTTTCCGTACAAATAAATAAACTGTTTAACAATATTTTTAGTTAGCTTTTAGCTTGGTAAATAATTATTTTAAGCGTAGTTTATACATCGCCCAAAGGACAGCAACGGAGCTATATTATATGGGTCTATAGATCACTATTGTCTCTTCTATCACGAGAGCTGTAAATTTTCTTGTTAAACGATAAAAATCCGTTTTAATTTTTTTATTAGTACACGTTAGACAGTTTTATTATTTGTAGTTTTTTACTAATAGTTAGACAACTATATGCGCAATATTAAGTATAACTGAAAAATTTATCTCTCAATCTTCATCAAAACTTAATGGGGCAGACCAAAAACCTGCTTCTAAAGGAAAAAATCACAGTTAATGAGATAATTAGACGAATTGAGAACCCTTTATGTTAGTTGGTTTAAATGTGCGAAAAAAGTTAACAATGTCCATTTAAATTTAAAATGGTTTAGATAATGTTTAGTAAATTACTGTCTGTTTTTTAAGTTTTTATTTGACTTTACCTGTTCGTTTTTAAATTGTTGGTGAGGAACAATCCTTAAAATCAAATTTTGAATTAGTTCATACTAACCAAGTCACAATTTGGAATACACCTTTCCCACGTTGACGCAGTTATGCAAACATTATTGTGAACCTAAAATGGCCGCCGCAACAAAATGGCGGATTATAAATTTTTTGTAAAACCCCTAACGTGCGAGCGTAATATTACCTAGTATAAAAAATAACAAATAAAATATTAAACTTAAACCTTTGCTTCTGTATTCCAATGGTCTGTTGTTGGACTAGTCTTCCTGGATTCGATCCCGGGGTCGAGACAAAAGAAAAGAAAAGAAAATGAGTTTTTTAAATTTTCTAATAAAAACAACGTTGCCCGGCATTATACCATGTTGGCGATAGGCTTGCAACCTATCACATAGTAGGACTTTCATTTCTTCAGCTAGTGGTGGGTTCTTTGGTTGTATCTATGCCTGCCACTTCGGGGATAGGAGCGTAACACTTTTTAAACCTTATAAAATCGGAATTTTACATATATTTTTATTATTTTCAGTACTTATTCTTTGGATTACTAGTGTGCCTAGTGGCATACGCGATAGCGATGCCAAGCGCAGTACCTGCAGCTGAAACCGTGAATGCAGCGGATGACCTCTCTCCAGCGGAGAATCGGTGGGGTCATGGTGGACACTACCATCGAGGCGGTGGTTGGCATCATGGAGGTGGAGGCTATCACCACGGCGGTGGCTATCACCACGGCGGAGGTTATCACCACGGCGGAGGTTATCATGGTGGTCGCGGCTACGGCTGGGGTGGTCACTGGGGTTAAAAATAAATTGTGTCATAATTATCGATTATTCCAAACATAATAACGTAGTTATACATAAATATATATTTCTGTGATAGTGATTTATTAATAAAACTAACAAACATCCTATAAACAAGTATCTTGTTTTATTTTTTTACTAGTCAATAAGTAATACCTGTTAGTTCAGCCTTAGTTACTTAACACATTGTGGGACGAAATACCTTGTACCTCTGCCTACTTCTTCAGCGATACGGGCATGAAAATATTTACTTAACTGGGTGTTGCCGATGGCTCATGTTACGTAATTATAATATATTAGTAGAAATAACATATGAACAATACATAAAAATTAAAAAGGTAATAACTAATATATGGCGGTCTTAGCGAAGCGACATCTATCAAGGAACCAAGTGTATAAATCTGTGTTTGAGTTAAATTTATCTTAAAATGTTTTTCCAAGTAATTAGTATTAGCGTGTAATAATAAAATATCTACAATCTACACTATATAAATATCCATACCACTTTTCATTGTAATTTTATAACTCAAAAACAGGCTCACCTATCCAAACCAAATATTTAGGCTTTGTTCGGACTATTTAATAGATGGTTTATGTGAAGTTGCATAAAATCGGTAGAGCGGGTTTTCATTTATAACATTTTTGTAATAAATTAATTCTATAAATGGCGGATTATTTAGTTAATGGGTATTTTTCAGCCAAATTGATTTTTTTTTGAGATTTGGATTGTATTGTCATATTGAAACTATTTTCAGTTTTTTTTTCTTTTGTTGTGTTATGTCATCCCTGCGGTCATATACGTAGCGAAGCACGTACCGGGCTGCTAGTATATGAATAAATTTAACAATACTAAAAAGACAGCCCTCGTGTTATAAAGATGACGTGAAATTATTTAATACGTCGTGTCACACTACTTGGACGGAACATAATTATCACCACCATCTTCCGACTTAGAAAATGTTGAAGATTAAATTATTCCACTTAACCCGACAATTCCCAGAGATCTTCCGTTCCAATTCAAAAGGCTGCCAATTCCAACTAAGCATAGTTTCGCTATTACCTTTAACAAAGCGCAAAGACAAACATTAATGATAGCTGGGGTGACCTTAGAAAAACCACGCTTCATCCGTGGTCAGTTGTACCTATTTAGCATTTTCGCGTGTATTCAATACCCATAAACTAAATATTCTGCCTCCAAATGGAAAGATATAAAATATCGTCTACAGAACTATATTAAAGTTGTGTCCTGTTGCGAAAACTCTTTTGCATACTGTGGGGCAGTAGCGGTTTTAGTAATAGCATCTCCCTGGGCGTAATTTATATGGTGCCCCCTACATGCTGTTTAAATCCATAAAAGGTAAATAATATAGCCATAAGGTAAACGTCTCTGCTGTAGGGTTATTCTTGAGTCTTGATATCATCCAAATTGTAAATTTTAATCGCATATGTCACTTTAGATACTTTTGAACGCAATACCAGTGGACTATTAACATTTAGTTTCAAATAAATTCAATGGGTGACCAAGTGGTAAACTGCCTGCTTTATGCAGATGATGCTGTACTTTTGGGCTCTACACCATCTGAGCTGCAAACACTGGTCACAGTTATGGAAGGAGATTGTAAAGAAAGGGGCTTACATTTGAATGCGATGAAAACTAAAATAATGATGTTTGAAAGGTACGTAGCCAGAACGGATGTAAGAGTTTTGGTTGATGATGTAGTACTGGAACAAGTGAATAAAATTGTATATCTTGGTTGTGCTTTTAGCAGGGATGGAAGGTACACCGCGGATGTAGAGAGGAAAGTGAGTGCAGGAAATAGTGTGAATTGCGCGTTGGGTAAGCTATTCCAAAGCGAGGTTTTGAGTCAAAAAGCTAGACTTCCTTTGCATAATTCTGTGCTTATTCCAACGTTATTGTATGGAAGCGAAGGGTTGGGTATGTCAGAAAGAGCATGAAAGTAGGATAAATGCAGTCGAAATGAGAGCACTACGGAAAATCTGTGGTGTAACGCTCGCTGACCACATTCGTAACAGTGAGATCCGAGAAAGAGTGGGATTGAAAGAAAGTGTTGGTGTTAAAATGCGAAAGGGCATGCTCCGCTGGTTCGGTCATGTGGAAAGAAAGACAGATGAAAGATTGACAAAGCAGATATACAATGCGAATGTGGATGGATGTAGGTACCCGAGGAGACCAACGCTGACATTTCACGATCAGATCAATCGGATATTATCCGAGGGTGGTGTCAAGAGTCTCCGAAACCGGCGTGTTTGTATGAAAGGGTAATTAATGTGAAGAAAGCAAGACGGGTTTGTCAGGATCGTGAGGTCTGTCATTCGATACTCTCTGCCTACCCCCTAAGGGACTTGGCGTGAAGATATGTATGTATAAATTCAATGAATCCTATAAAATTATTTATTTTTTAATAATAACTAAATGTTAATAATTCGCTTAGTATTATGTTCAAGAGTAAAATGAAATACTCGATTTCAATTTCCAATATTGCATGAATCGAGCTTCAAGAGTAACCCTACAGTTCTTTGTTCTGTACCTATCAAGTAAGGGAAAATGTTTTACCCCGAATTCAACGCGAACAAAGCCGCGGGTGATAGCTAGTATACGGTGATAGCGAGTATACACTATACAGATACGAATGAAAATAAATAAATTATAATCTATTCATTTTATTTACATCTAAAGATTGTTTAAAATTATTAAAAAAGTTTAAATCTTCACGCCCCATAAACCTAAAGATATGCGCAAAGATACAACCTAAGATTATTTTAGAATAGGGTTATATAACATAGGGTTATATTCTTATATTCTACATAATCAGACACTTATCCAATCCCCATATTGCTTTTATTATAAAATTGCTAAAAACATATAATTAGTTGCCCGACCGAGAATCGAACCTAAACGTGCAACAGACCACAGATACGATAATTTTCATATTAAGTATAACATGAAGAAATCCCATATATATAAAAATGATCCCCATTTCCCTTGGTCATTGCACCGCATCACGCGTGAACTAATAGATTATTTTTTTCTAATTCTTTTTAGGGTTCCCTAGCCAGAGGCTAAAAAACGTTACGTTTATAGATTCGTCATGTCTATCTGTCTGTCCGTATGTCACAACCATTTTTTCCCGAAACTATAAGACCTATCCTGTTGAAACTTGGTAAGTTGTTGTATTCTGTGAACCGTATAAGATATGTACCCAAAAATATAAAAGTAACAGTGAATTTTGGGGTTCCCTATACTAAGAACTGAAACATATATTTTTTTTCATTAAGTTGAAGATAGATCTTCAAAAATGATGGATGAGGTTTCTACTATATTTTTTTTCAAAAGTGATTAATTTGCGCGAGAAACACTTCCAAAATGGTAAAATTTGTGTGTAACTTTTAAAATCAGCAAATGATAAAACTTAAATAATAAACGTGTTGTACCCTATTAAGTAAACTTCCCCCAAAAAGGGGTTCGAACGAGATCTACTAAGTAGATTTTTTTAAAAGGTACTATAACACCAACATTTAAAAGAGTTTCTATAAATTTTAAAGAAAGAAAAAATCTCGCCCCAGACAGGATTTTAAAAGAGTTGTACTTCACTGTTATGATGAAGTGTCGTGATATAAAGTATCCTCGCAAATTGCAAAATTGACGTAAATCGCCACCGCTGTGTAGTATAATGTGTGAAATTAACTAAACGAATTTTAATATTATGATATCCGCTACGGAACCCTTCATAGGCGAGTCCGACTCGCACTTGTTCGCTTTTTATTACTTTTTTGTATGTTTTGGTATCAGGAGAAGATTATTAAAAATAGAACAATTGTATAGAACATCGGTAAAATACAAGAATGATTTTTCCCTTACAGACATTATACTATTCAGAACTCGTATATTTACGGTAAATCTTCAACTTAACTTCTTAAATTCTGCATGTCATTTGTTTAGATTATTCATAGTCATTTATTGATTGATAGGTTGAAATATATTTATTGTGAACAGTGAAATACGTATCAAGTAAATTTTTAACAATAAATATATTTTTATGGCAACATTTTGTTAAGAATAACTTTTAGAAGCAGTGGACGCAAAATTAAAGCATGTGAAATAATAAAGAATCGTTTAGGATCGTTTTTTTATTCATTTAATTTAAATCATTTATTTTATCCCAATTTTAATTTCGTAAACTTGCACAACAATTAAAATCATAAATTAATACCTTATGAAAAATTACTGAATAAATATTAATATGTAACAATAAATATGGTAATAAATGAATTTAATCATAATAAAATTATTACACGAACTAAATATGACTTCATGTCCACTATATAAACGTATTACGACTGGGTTAGGCTGCTGTTTTTTAGGGTTCCGTACCCTAAGGGTAAAAACGGAAACCCTGTTACTAAGCCTCCGCTGTCTGTCTGTCTCCAGGCTGTATCTCATAAACCGTGATAGATAGATAGCTGATAGCTAATTTTTACAGATTATGTATTTACGTTGCCGCTTTAACAACAAAACCATCACGGAGCCGCGCGTATTCGCGCGAGCGTCGTCATACTTCTCGGATGTGTATCGAAAACCTATCTATAAGTTTGCAATTTACTACTTGATGATAGTACAGAACCCTTCCTGCGCGAGTCACACTCGCACTTGGCCGGTTTTTTTAAATACGTCTGCAATATTCGAATTAATTTACTAGAAATAAAAAAGTTCAAGAACTGCCAATAAAACCTACATGCAAAGTACAGTAGTACTATTTAAATTGTGCGCTTCGGCTATATTCGTCAAGCTTCGGAAATCCGAATGTATTTTAAAGATACCTATATAAAATTGTTATTACACATAATTGATCATTTCGCTTAAATTTAGGTTAGGTCAGCCAATTTAAAAATAAAAGTATAAACTATAAAGAGTAATAACTGTAAAGCCGAAGCGCATAATTTAAATAATAATACTGTAGCTAAGAACTATCTCGATCACATCGGCTTCGAACAAAACAACCGTATCAAAATCGGTCCATACGTTCTAAAGTTATAATGCCACCGACAGGCAGACACACACAAATACGTCTAACTTATAATATCGTTATTTTTACGTATGGGGTCAAAAATTAATACCTCTAACAATCAAAGGTTTTACCCGACCATGTTAAAAGGAAGGTAATGTTTTTCGATCGTGTGTATGTATGTCTATTTATTAAGCATGTCCTATAGCTTAAATGGCTGAATAGTTTTTGATAAATAAGATGTAGTTGTTGTGGCGTATTGTATAAGTGACATAGGCTATTTAAAGCTATAGTCAAAATGGCTAACGCAATGGGGAAAAGGGGAAGGGAATTGCTTTTTCTGTCGTTGCAATATTATATCAAACGAAAGCTACTAAAAAATCAAAAACGTACGAATCTCGTTATGTTTCTTAGCGGTTATATCTATTGCCTTAAATCCCTGTCGTACGATAGTAACACACCAGTCACATTTTTTTTTTCAGTTCTTTATCATTTTATTCCTACTTCTGATTGCAACATGTGGAGAAGTCATTGCAAGCAACCAACCGCCATCTCTTGCTATTAGAGAATCTGTGAAACCAGTACAAGAACTAACAGCTGAAGAATCAAAATGGCGTTATGGTGGCCAGAAATGGTGGAAACGTAGACATCATGGCAGATGGGGACGAACAAGCCGACGATCTAATTTAGATGACTCTTAGAATACAAATGTTGAGTTAGTCAGATTCAATTTTAAATAAAAAAAATATATTTTTCTGTTGTTATCAGTATCCAAATACAATACATAGGTGACCATGGTAGGACCTTTGAAAAACTCAAAATCGACGGGTCCTACGTAAACTGGTACAAATACAGTTGCACAATTTTACAGGAGAGCGATTTGTATGTTTTAATGCGTGTAACTGTAACATTATACAACGTACATAGTTGAAATTTTGAAATGGTATACTTGAATCTTTTAGAAAAAAAACTGCGTTAATAATTGTAATTATTTTTTTGGTAGTTTAAGTACGAATGATGCCATAAAAACGTTAGTGACATTTTGCTGCTTGCACCAGTTTACGTAGGACCCGTCGAAATTTGTTTTAAATCTAGGTTTCTTATGGATGCAAACCAAACTAAACCAAAACATTGGTTGTAATGTTTTACTCCGTGTGGAACACCTATTTTTATACCGAGTTTAAAAAACGAGGAGGTTCTCAATTCGGCCGGTACATTTTTTTTATGTATGTACACCGATATCTCCAAGGTTTCTGAACCGATTTAGGTAATTCTTTTTTTTTGTTTAATGCGGAATACCTTCAAATTGGTCCCATAAAAATTTGATTAATGTAGGCTCAACAGTTTTTATTTTATGAGCATGTTTAATCTACTTTCATCTATCCCGATGTTAATTTTTAATTAAATTAAATCTTATCAGCAATAAACTAAAAAGTATTAAATAAAAATAACTATGTTAAACCGACTTCAAAACTAAAAAGTAAAAACTAATTAATATCTTTCCGTCTATATCACCGAAAATTTAGGCAGAGGCACAACCAAGACAGAAACGGCTTGCCGAAATCCCACAATGTGTGGCAAGCCTATCACCAACGGGGACAATTCCAATCCCGGGAAAACTTGCTTCTATTAGATTATTGAAAAACAGATTTTTTTGACCGACCTGAGGATTTAACCCAGATTCTAGACCACAGAGGACCACAGACCTATAAAATTTAATAAAACTCCGTTGAGCAGTTTTTACCAGAAATATGAACTGACAAACTGACTAAATTTTAATAACCCTCGTTTCGAGTTCTGTACCAATACATAAGCAATCATTTGATGCCCTGGTTGTGCCTACCTACCTCTTCGGGGGTATGGCTGTGAAGTTACTTTTTTTTTTCACACGAAACGATTGAACCATACCTATATTCTGACTAATTTGTAAAATTTGTGAATTTACAGTTTATATAGTTACCCCTTAACTAATAAAACTTACGCGCCCGTTGATCTGTTGGGTCACTCTTGAAGCTCGATATTATGCGAATTGGAAATTGGAATCATAAATCATAAAACAGGTAATTTTGAACACGGTTCTGGCGGATATTATCATTTAATTAAGTACAAAGAAATTCAACAAATCCAATAAATTTTTTTGGTTACTATTAACTAAATTTTAATAATACGCCAGTGTTGTGCTCTACAGTACTTAAAATAACATAATCGATTCCAATTTCCAATAATGAATGAAGCGAGCTTCAAGAGTAACCTAACTGATGCGTAACTTCACTTTTACTAACAAAAAATGAAGTTACACACCATTTCAACAGGAGTGTAAGTTTTGTTAGTAAAAGGGTCCGAGTGTTAAGGCCTGGGCAACAACTTGTATGAAAATGTTTATGTAGGATTTCATTAACAAAAAATACTATCGTTTCTACAGAATAATAAAGCTAAGTAAACAAAACTTACTAAGTAAAGTTAACATCTTCTCATTGGCAACGCTCTTCAACCTTGGTATTTTGGTAGGTGAAAGGCATTCCAGATGATCGGGAAATCCGCCTTTTGCTTTCACATACTATGACAACCTTTATTGATTTTGTAGAACCAGTTACCAAGGGCGGTATTTCCAAACGGACTTGAAATCCTACAAGTAAAGAGCGTACCTATTCATTTCTTAAAGGTCAGACACGCATTTGCAATATTCCTGGTGTTGCGGCTCTCCGACTACACACCTATAACATGTATGTAACTACCTCATTGGTAGAGGGGCTAGCGTACACGCCTAATACCATCAACCAACCACGAGGTTCGATTCCCGACGGGGGCAGATATTTGTGTGATGAACATTAAGGTGTCTGTATTTCCGGATCTCGATGTTTCATTTCTTTATGTTTAATATTTATTACACTTTACTAAACTTATTACTATATCTATCTCACTATTTGCTAACTTTGGGAATAGATCTGTTTGTGTAATTTGTTGAAAGGATATTTACTTGTATTTATTTTATTAAGTGCTAGCCATCCCGGTGAACTTCGTATCGCTTGACATTACTAACAGTATTTGTAGGTAGGTATGCTTGAGTTTTTAAAAAATCTGGTGTATACTCACTCAGAGCTAAGTGAGCCTTTGTGAGCGTTTTTGACAACAGTGCGTCTTCTGTACGGAGAATTATTATTTACTACTGGTCGCCTATTGGTCGAAATTCGACCATAATAAATTTTAATATCTTTGTTGATGATCTTTATTGTGCACGATCTTTGATCTTTTATCGTTATCATCAATATATTTGTTTGTGTGTGTCAAATGCATGGTAGTACGTGTAATGTTTTATTTTTTTGAAATGCACTTTATAAACATAATCATTAAACAATATTATCGATTAGCACTTCTCGACTACACATTAACTATAAGTATGGCAAATTTCATACTCCTCCGTCAGCGCAAAAAGGGGTCCAAAGTTTTGGTATCACGTATTAATATATAGTTTCTGTAGTAAAATTATTGAAGTAAATACAAAATTAGTATTTAATATGTAACCGTTATTATTTGATTCTGCCAGCATAGTTATGGATAATATGTGTGACGGTTTGTTCATTGTTATCCTTCAGATATAGAAATTATCGTCATCTACCGATTGTTATAAAAGGTCTCCAATTCTAAGTGAAGCTATCTGGTTTAAAATCATTTACGATCATGAACTGCGTGAGTATTGCAGGTGCTTAATAGTTTAAGAAATACTTTAAGAGCATTAAAGCTACTGTAACTCGATTCTAATTATTTCATTATTACTTTGCGATAATGATTTTTTTCGAAAAGTAGCTCACGACTTTAAGTTGGTCCTGTGTAATTTTATCGATATCCGACTAGTGGTGTTTGAGATAATTAATAGTGCATAAGTTAAATCAATTTGTTATTAAGTTATTAAAAAATATCAATTATTAATTAAACTCAAAAACTTAAAGTCGGATACAACTTATTTATTTATTAGATAGAATACACCCCATTTGGTTTTTGGCATTGGTTCAGGTTCAGGTTTTTATTAATACGTAGCAAATGTTAATCAGACAACTATTACTGCATTTCAATTACGAACTTTTTATATTTATTAGATTTTAAAATGTAATGTCGCAATTACTCGTAAATCTCATTATGGTGGCCGGAATAGAAAAAGTGGTGGAGGCGTCCGCTCCGCCATTTTAAACCGATTTTAAAAAATCTTTTTTTCATTTCAAATTTCATTCAAAAAGAACGTGCCGAATTGGTCCCATTGCTATTAAATCTAGATCTGATTATGGAAGCCAAAGGAAATTGATGAAAATACGTAGATAATTTACTTTTTGAAGTTTTACTACAATTAAATTATGATATTTATTTCCTAAATGTTGAAGTCGAATAAATAAAGTACTAACTGTTCCGTCGAACTTCATACCACCAATTCTGTATGGGAAAAATTAAAAATTTTGTCATCTCCTTGTAGCCGAACGGAATAAAAAGTATCATGTTACATCCGTCTTCTGGTTCTAAGCTACCTACTTGTTAAAAATTTTTAGTCAAATAAGTTCAGCAGTTCTTGACTTATAAATACTTTAACTAGCACGATATTATATATATATATAATACGTAGATTATGTATATATACCCAATATGTCGGTCAAATGTACCTAAATTAAATCAAAAGGGTTTTTATAACATTGCTGAATATTTAGCTGAGGATTATTTACTTTTATAGGAACTATTTACTTGGGATTTATTGCTCCTCAAGCCAATCTCTTATAACAAATAATGTATCATTACATTAATGATTGTACATATATTTTAAAATAAGAAAAAAAAGAGAAGCCGCTGAGTTTCTTGCCGGATCTTCTCAGTGTGCGGCCGCGTTCCGATCCGGTGGTAGATTTATTATTATATAGACCCGTCACAAGTGCTTCTTGTAGGTTTGTATGATTTAAAGATGATTAATATTATTATTATTCCTATTATTATTATTATTATTATTTATTTTCACTATCTCTTATTTTCTACGTTTATATATTTAACACAAAAAATATATTAAAAATATAAACA
>NJDC01014327.1:160365-175825 GCA_002245475.1 Calephelis virginiensis | reverse complement strand
CTGCGAGATCGATTCAGAAATGAGGAGATCCGTAGGCGAACGAAAGTCATCGACATAGCCAGCCGGGTTAGCAAGCTGAAGTGGCAGTGGGCTGGGCACATAGCGCGGAGAACTGATGGCCGTTGGTGCAGAAAAGTTCTCGAGTGGAGACCACGCACCGGCAAGCGAAGCATAGGATGGCCACCCACGAGATGGACAGACGACCGCGATGAGGGTCGCGGGGTCTCGCTAGATCCAGGCCGCTTCCATCCGGTCGAAGTGGAAGTCAACGGGGGAGGCCTATGTTCAGCAGTGGACGTCCTATGGCTGATGATGATGATGATTGATTGATTTAGCCAATTATATAAATTTTTTGTCATGTTGCAGTTTAATAAAACAATTTTTTAGGGTTTAGTCGGATTTTATATATCGGAATAATAATATTTACCTCAAACATTAAAAAATTAATAACGTTCAATGCCTCCTCAAGCTTGGACAAATAAACTGGCCATGTGCGAGTTGGACTCGACTATAATGGGTTCCGTAGTGGCATGCATAAAAAGCAATAGCAGGCCTCCATACCTGATATAAAAATTTTATAATTTTTTAATTTAAAATTGAAAAAAAAACCCATCTTCAAATCCTAGGCTCAACGAAGCCTTGTTAATAACACGTTTATTTAGGAACTGAAATATTTAGGTCTGAAGTAACGAATGTGTCTTATTAATTACACTGCATCTGAAATCAACGTCAGATAACATTAATATAGCAACTTGCCACTGTCAGTTGTCATTTGTCAAAAAAAAAACATTGACAACTTAGTGTTGACAAATCCATAATAAAGAATAGCTGCTATGTTGCTACTTTCACAAAATATCTTTTAACTAAAAGTACTAATAACGCTACAAAAATATCTTACAAAATACAATTAAGTCAAATATTACTTGCCATTGAGAGAAAAAGTTCTGCCATATGGCACAAACATGTGGTACAATAGCAACAAAAGAAATAAAATACAAAAATAATTTAAGTGAAATATTTATGAAAAAATTACTGTATCGTGTATTTCATCGCTGCCTTCAAATCTCACAAAATGAGCTTGAGTAACGAAGCCACCGCTTTACTCAAAATTCTGACATGACTTTGACTAATAACTTACGACTTATGACGAAGGACTTATGACTGTTAAAAATAATTTATTAATACTGAAGACATTCCAGTATGGCCTAACGGTCTTAGGTGGCCCCAGAAAGGGGCAAATTGACTTTAAAAAATATTATATATTAAAATACATCTTTGTTTTGTTTAATTAGTATTAGGTCTTTGAAAGTGTGTTATATCTCCAAAACTGACTTTACAGAGTTACTTTCAAAAGTCCGGCCAAATTTCAATATAAGGAAATAAAGGTTAAAATGCTGAATATTTTAAATATTAATTGCCAAATTGTAATATTTACTTTTATGAAATAGTCAAACTCACTTGTTATCAAAGTACGTCGTACCTAATACGAGTCATGACGTCAGCAGCCTGCGCGTGCTATTGCAGACGGCGCTTACCTTAAAATTATGCATTTTGTATTTTGCGTCAGGCAAAAATCATAATTTGCTTTTTATTTTTTTATTAGTTCGTAACTGGAAAGTGTTATCGAGACCCAACCATCTCCCAAAATATGACTGGTCCTTTAAATTTTAACCTGTAGATCATCCAAACCAATTTTCGTTAAGTTCGTTTCGTTAAGTATGAATTTTTCAGATTTTAGTTTCAGATAGTAATGTATTTTTTCAGATTTTGCACTCTCTTGCTTTAAAATACAAACATTTTACCACTTTTGAAACAATTGACTTTAAGAAAAAAATGTTTTGGGAACCTCACTCACATTTTTAAAAACTTGTCTATCAATATTAAGTTTTTAAAAGCTTGCTGAAAAAAAAATTAGTTTTAGTTCCATGGGATAGCTCCTCCTACATTTTTTCTTGTTTTAGGATGAAAATCGTACAGCATTTCATAGAATATATCTACCTACCACGATTAAACTGTGTAACTGTAAAAGTGACTGACATACGAACAGACTGTTATGTTGAATCTAGGGTTAATAATTGACCCTGTCGCAACGGTACCCTAAAAACATAAAACAATTAACCACAGAAGCTAACGGTTACTAAGATAGATCTAGTGCCAACAACCTCAAGAAAATTACAAATTTTCATAAATAAATTATGTATATTACCTAACTGTTGACTGAGGAAAATGGTTTTCATGCTTCTATAAAAACACACAATTTTCAGTATTTAGTACATTCTTCAAAGACTTTACAACAATGAAGATTGTAAGTACAAATTTTCAGTATTATATTTAGAGACCTTTTAGTAGTGCAATAAATTAATCCTATTAATATTATAAATGCGAAAGTTTGTAAGTATGGATGTATTGATGTTTGTTACTCTTTCACGCTCGAATGGCTGAACGGATTTGTCTGAAATTTGGAAGACAGATAGATTGTGACCTGGATTAACATATAGGCTATTTTTAATCCCGATCGCACACCGGGTTTCTGTGAAAACGTGGGCGGAGCCGCAGGTAGCAGCTAGTTTGAAATAATTAAGCACAGTAAAACTGCAAAAATCGACTCCAACTAAATATTTTATTAGGTACAACGTCGCGATATGATAATTATTTTTCGAAAGAAATTACCGAAATGAACCCACAATTTTTTTATTAACATACTACTAGAAGTTTCTAAGCTAAGCACACTTCATCCTATTATTCTAATTATATTATAAATGCAAAAGTTTGTTTGTTACTCCTTCACGCAAAAACTGCTGAACCGATTATCATGAAATTTGACACACACATAGAGGGTAACTTAGATTAACACATAGTACAGTTTACAAAAATGTTAATCCCAAAAATGTTCCTAAGCGACAATAAACCACGCAGGCAACGCCTGTACCACGTGGAAAGGGTGGATAGCTAGTAATCCATAAATTTTTCACATATCTTGACGACCTCATCATTGAGTGAGGTAAGTGGAAAATGTATGCACTTTAAGTATAACTCAAAAATTAAAAAATAATGATAAAACTAATACGGACACCTCGGAATCATGGAATATCTTTCTAAAAAATAACTATCAAAATCGGTTGGCTTTTGTCCAAATAATCGCTTATAAGACATACAAAATAAACGAAGTCGGTTATAGAACTTCCACCTTTTTTGGAGTCAGTCAAAAAACACTTATTGCATTTAATTACTTTAATAATTTATAAGTATTTTGTAAGTCCTTTTATTTAATAGCCATATTGGTAGGTTTAACAAAAATCTTTAATTCGCCATTTTGTTCTCTTATTAGAAATGAAACAGTTTTTGTAGGCTAAGAACATGAATGGCGTTAGAATATTTTCGTATTGCATATGAGCAATTAGTTGTCGACATGTTTACTTTCCAAACGTCACAAATAGGCGATAAGGTTGTCACGTCCCTACGTCCTTCTAAAAACAATTATCCACTAACACTACCTATTATCTTACAGTTGATTCCACTTGGTTTATTGATCTGCTTGGTATTGGCACTTGCTGCAGCTGTTCCAGTGGATGAACAGTCACTTGATCTTCAACAAGGTGTCGCTAGAGCATCTGGTGAAACTTTAGAACCTGAAGAGTCTAGAATGCGCTTTAAACGTAGCGGTCGCAACAGAGGTCATCGCGGTCACCGCCACCGAGGTCGTTGAATACTTTCGTCGGATCATAATTTTGTAATAAATTATAACTCTAACAAATTCAGGATTTTTATTAAGATTTTAAGTTGGATCCAATAGAAGAGAAAGTCATTCTTCGTGAAGGAGTAGAGCTTGATCTCCAAAACGTGATTTGTAGTCGTAGCAATTTTCTAATGACTCAGAATGATCACTATTTTATCACTGTCTAAGCACCTACAAATAATAGTTCAAAGGACCCCGTCTGCAGCCGGCATAAGTCGCTAGTGTTATATTTAGGTATGTTATAGTTGCTTATGTATATTTAGTTCGCTTGCCTTCGAGAATATTTTTCGTTTTTAGCATTATATCGGAGTGGTATCTATGGGAGTGGTGACTCACGTCCACAACACGTTGGAGAAAATTTGAATTTTTGCTCTATTTCGCCTCCAACTCGACATGGATGACCAGCGGCCATTTTGCAAAAATTTTCTAGAAGTGTCTGAAGAGTTCAGTAATTATACCTTTTTTCCATTACTCGTTAGTCATCATCGTCATTATCATCAGTATTGAACCTCGATTAATGCATTATTGGAAATTGGAATCAAGCATGTCATTTTAGGCACTCTTGCACTCAATACTGGGGCATTATTAACATTTAGTTAATAGTGAACAATAAATAATGTTACGGGATTCGTTGAATTTATTTGCAATTAACTGCTAGTACTGTGTTAAAAAAGCACCTACCGAGATAGAATACAAAGACATCGAGATTCAAAAGCATCATTAGTAAGTCGAGACGGCCGATGGCAACTCTCTGATAATTCTCAAAATATATGCTTATAAGTTGACACCGATTCTAACGCTGCAATGGAATACTGTTTTATTGCGCCTGAGCCATAAAAAAAGCTTTGATCAAGTGTGGCGCAAAGCACTCTTATTCAAACTTCTCTCTCTCCTGCGGTCTTCTCAAAAAGTATGATAATGGATCACCAGTTTTTTGACAGAGCGGAGTTTTAACTATTTAAGCTTATGTCGACTACTTTATTGCACCCGATCTATATAAAAAGCTTTGATCGAATGTAGCACAAACCACTCTTGTTAAAACTTCTCTCTCTCTTTCTCTAATGTAGTCATCTCAAAAAGTATGAAAATGGATCACTAGTTTTTTGATAGAGTTGAGCTTCAACTATTTAACAATAGCTCGATGTCGACGATGATGGTGTCCTCTAAGAATGTATGCTTTCTCCCATAATTTCTCTTCTGCATATCGATGTAATGTTGCAAATTATTTGGTTTTTGATTGATTCGGTATTTTCACTTCGCAACATTTATGGCATGTTGGCAGGGTTTTCTGCGGTTTTCGGAGTCTCAAGAAGGCGTTTGACAGGATAGTATGCAAGGAACTTTGGAACAATTTACTAGATGATGGTAAAATGTTCAAATGTTAGACGAGTTTAATGTAGGCCGTAGAAGCAGGCAATTTTCTTGGGAACACGCCGGTACCGACTCGTATCTGAAGTTGAGAATATTTTGTATGAAATCTCCTATTGATGCTAGCAGACTCTAGTGCGATTTGACCCCTAAAGACACAAGTAACAGTGTTTTCTGCTCTCTTCGTCATGTCTCCCCGATTTGTAAGTATTTTTCTAACTTCCTCTGCCTGCATAGTCTACAACTAGATATGCTCAGTAAGACAAGATAGTTCTTTATGCCGAACCATTACTTACAACTTTACAAAGCGCAAATTCGGACTCTTACGGAGTACTGTTTTCAACTCTGGGCAGAGGTCCCCAGTACTAACTCCTACCTTTTGACTAAATCAAACATACAGCGTTTCAAAACGTCAATGACCGTGCAATTACCAATCGCATTGTTCCTTTGTCGTTGCATAGATAAGTTGGAACTATTAGTGTTTTCTATCACATATAAAATAGGGAATATTGTATCTGCTGAGTTTCACCTTCAAACATCACATCAAAGCCTAATATGCCTTAAATCTTGATATGTGACGATCCGCTACGATGCGATTCCGAAGATATTTTCCACCTAGCTCAGTACCTATGTGGAACAAATAGCAAGTTCCAAGGATGGTGTTGCCAAGCAAAATATTGACTCAAGAATTTTCAAGAAAAGAGGGCACTCATTCCTTAAATGACAAAAACGCATCTATGATGCTCCTGGTGGGGACATTTTGGGCGGCGGTGATCACTTTTCATCAGGATAGATGGGAAGTGATCACCAAAAAAATTGGTTTTACAATTTGGCATACAAAGATAAATAAGTTACCTAATTCAAATAAATGTTTTTGTTTTTCGTTTCGATTTTGTTTCCACTGCAATAAAAATAAACATCAAACAGACTTTTCCTTCAGAAAACTCCCGTATTACAATACGTACCTGCCGACTACCCTACCCTGCGGACCGAAACAGGACAGTCCTTATGGCGGCAGGAACATGTGAGGCGGTGGATCCCTACCCGAGCAAGTTACTGTACCATTGGCCTTTATTACGAGCTGCCAGGCAGAACGGTATATGGTCTATTTTTAAATAAAGGACCCGGACCAATACATGGGAAACATTCTTTTGTCGTGTGATAATGATACAATTCAGGAATAGTATCATTATCCTCCTCCAGTAATTAAGATAAAAAAATGTGATGCAATGTGCAAGCGAAATATTTCTTCACATTTTATATGAACGGGTATAAAATATAAAATATAAACGGGTATAAAATATAATATAAACAACAACAACAAAACATAAAAACCTTCCTCTTCAATCACTTTATTTATTAAAAAAATCATATTAAAATCCATTGCGTAATTTCAAAGATTTAAGCATCTCTATACACAGGGACAGAGGAAGTGACTTAATTTTAGGTTTATTAAGATACCTACACATTTTTTTTTGTTTACCTAGTTAATAAAATTGGATTCGGTTTTTGCAGTATTACTGCGCTTAAATTTTAGTACAAATACACAAACTCTAATGATCAGACAACTGTATATATTCATATATTACAATAAATTGTTCAACCAGACGTACATTCGTCCTATTTTTTGCTATAAAAAGACTCAAATTTTGAAAAGTAATTATTTTGTTAAAAACATTTGTATTGCAAAACAGATGCTTGCTATGATGAAGACTGTAAGTACTGAGAGTTATTATTATTTGTTCTTAGACATTCGGCTGTGATAATCCCATCGCCTGATCTGTAAGTACTGAATTATTGCACTAGCATAGTCAGTGTATCTACACACTAATTGCCAAAGTAAGGCGATATGCATCAGAAAGTTTTTACAAAAAAAAACAGTTCTTAAAATCTACTAGTACTGGTATTTTATACCTTTCCATGTCAGTATGAGCCTTGTGTAGATTCCCAGATCATGTAATTCAATATATACAAGTTTGAGAGATAATTCTGAAGGATATAATTTATCAAAAATTGTTAGCTAATCGACTTTTGTTCATTATAATCCTACCAAAATTCAGGCGACGACGTTCTAGTTACACAAACTGTTTGAATAGTAAGATCTATATCTTCACGTTTCCTTTTTCTGTATCTAAATGGTAACAGAGTGGAATTGAAAGAAAGTGTTGGTGTTAAAATGCGAAAGGGCATGCTCCGCTGGTTCGGTCATGTGGAAAGAATGACAGATGAAAGATTGACTAAGCAGATATACAATGCGAATGTGGATGGATGTAGGTACCCGGGGAGACCTAGGCTGACATTTCACGATCAGATCAATCGGATATTATCCGAGGGTGGTGTCAAGAGTCTCCGAAACTGGCGTGTTTGTATGAAAAGGGTTATGAATGTGAAGGAAGCAAGACAGGTTTGTCAGGATCGTGAGGTCTGGCACTCGATACTCTCTGCCTACCCCGTAAGGGACTTGGCGTGAAAATATGTATGTATGTATGTGTGTAAATGGTAACACTGATTTTTGGTTACTTTAAAGTTCGTTTATAGAATTAAGAAACACTAGTGTAGCTAATAACCCATTTTTGTTTCCGCAGATATCTGAGCAAAAAAATACTTGACCCTGATATAAAATAAATATTAATTTTCGATCTAAAAAATAGTTTTCTTTATCAATGATATTATTAGGATTAAGTCATACTAGTATCATAAATGCGGAATCATAGTTCCTATAAAGGATTAAGAAGGAATATTATAGCTAACTAGCCGACCCGGCGAACTTCATATCGCTTGGTATTAACAGCTACCTACTAACAGTTTGAATGGACAAAATTAAAGTGTAACTTTTTTCAGTTTTCGAAGTTTTTTTTTTCTCGTGACAATAACCATAATAACAACAACAAAAAAAGCAAAATTGGTCTATCCGTTCAAGCAATGACCACGCCAAATGGGGATTCATGTTTATATACCTAAGTACATAGATTATTACCCTTCCCTGTTTTCGTTTTATAGATAGATATCTGAGATGATAAATACTTGACACTGATATAAAATAAGCATTGATTTTTTATTTTAACAAAATGGGTTTCTATATTAATGATAATATTAGGAATAACTCATACTAGTATCATAAATGCGAGTGTATTTTTTACCTGTTTTAAACATACTTTGTTTATTTTCCACATAAAAAATCTTAATATTTTAATAATGTCATAAAAAATCAAAATTTCACTTTACACCTAAATATTTTAAAAAACAGTTGAAGCACTTATTTCCAACTCTGGTTCTTCATCAGTTTCTAAAAAACAGATCAAGTATTTCCAAGAGTATTATAGTTTAGATACCGAGAAGAAAAGTAGATTATGATTTTCTTTTTTGGGCCTTTATCCAAAAAAAAATTTTGAACCTAGTCGTTTTAATGTGAAAACGGTGCGTTGGGATTGAATACTATTAAATTATTTATTCCAAAATAGTAACCAATTTTTTTTTTAACTGACAAACACAAACAAATACTTTGCGTACTATTTGGGTTGGATCAACTCATTTGATTGAGGTGGTAGAGTTTCGCAGCGACTCACTAGGATTGGTACCACCGCCTTACCTATTCCTGCCGCCATAACGTCATGACGTGTTCCGGTTCGGAGGATAAGGTAGCCGGTAAACTTCCTTTTGCTCGAGGCCTTACAACCTGGCCTCAGGTTGGCAACGCACCATTACCACCTTTGGTGTCTCTAGGTGGCGTGAATTTCTTCCCATCAGGAAATCCGTCTGCTTGTTTGCCTTCCAATATCATAAAAAGAAATCGTCCAAAAATATGTATACTATTAATATTTTGCAGTTTGTATCACTTTGCATTGTGATGTGCTTAGTATTGGCACTGGCTTCAGCAGCTCCAGCAGATAAACAATCCGTTGCACCAGTAGGTGACGCCGTGGGATCTAGAGGAAGCCCCAGGGTATCGAGATTACGCCGCAGTCCTCGTGGCCACGTCGGTTATCATCCCAATTTTTGGGGCTGAATATTCCTCAGTAGCTATTGACGGCAAATATGAATTACATATCCCATTAAATTAAATTTACCTGTACAATAAAATAAAATATACCTATTGACTACACTTGTTTCACTTGTGTTTCCGCCTCTATGGTCTAGCGCTCTGAGCCCTTTCCATGAGTTAATGGCTTGTCGATACCGTCTCTGTAAATTATTTATATGAAAATTTTGAACAGCGCTTCTATTGGTAACTAAGAGAAACACGTTTTTAGACCAAAAGTGTCATAGATTTCAACTTACTTAGATTACGTTCAATCTATACCAACTCATGGTAAAGGCCTTCATAAGGTCGGTTCGTACCCCGACTCGGACACCAAAAAAAAAGGTGTTTTTTTTTAATTTTCTAATAAAAACAACGTTGCCTGGGATTTGATATGTGCCAACCGGCCACATCCAATTCATGTTAACAGCATAAGCAAAAAGGTTCATCATGCTTTTCATTCTCTTAAGCTCCTCCAAAATTACCTTTCCCTTAAAACAAAAATTTTATTTACCCTTATTTTTCCTAATATAGATTATGACGACACATGTTTTCTTGATGCTAGAAGAGCTATTTAACAAACTGGAAAGACTTCAAAATCTTAGCATTAGCAAAAAAATATAATTATAACAAAAAAAAAATTTGAGACCATAAGGCTAGGCTGAGTTAGAATGGCTTCCTATACGCTTTCGTCGGAATTTTCATTTGCTCTGCTTTTTGAATAAGATTATTTTCGATCTCAATTTCCTGAGTTATCTCTTTAATTCTTTCAGTTCCTACGTTCCTCTGAAATTCCTTATCATCCTTGCTAGGTTTCTCTATTATTCTGCTTCTTACTCTCAGTCATTCACTGTGCATATTATGAAGCTGTGGGAAGCTTAACCTGACAAAATTCGTGCAAGTGAAACATTTTATATGTTTAAAAAACTAAAAGAGTACTATCTCTAACATACTTGATTTTTGTTTTAAGTCATCAGTTTATTATTTGTATTCGTATTGTGGAAGGCAAGTAAGCAGACGGATTTCCTGATGATACGAAATTCACGACGCCTAGTGACACCAAAGGTGGTAAAGGTGCGGTGCCAACTTGAGGTCGGAACGTTAGGTCTCGAGCAAAAGTAAGTTTATCGGCTACCTTAACCTCCGAAACGAAATACGTCAACGACAAGCATTAACGTTGTGACGGCAGAAGTAGGTAAGGTGGTACCAATCCGAGTGAGTCGCTGCAAAGCTCTACCACCTAGCATTTAAATCCATTCTTTAAATCCGTCATTAATTTTTAATTAACGTCTGAGTGCAGCTGTTACTGTCTTCGTCTAATATAGTATGGTTGTGCCTCTGCCTAATTCTTTAAGGGTATGGGCGTGAAGACACCATTTTTTTTTATACATTTTACCACACAGAGGTTTAGGTAATAAGATAGCAAACAAGCACTGCTTGCTTAGAGACAGCCCTAGGTTTATAGCCACCTATTCTTCACACTAAAGCGTTAGTGCTTGTTATTGTCGTGATATGCGAGAAGGTAGAGCAGGTACACTTGCACATCTGGCCTAAGATCTCAGCCACAATATAGCGACATCCCAGTAACATCTATGGTGCTTACATTAAAGTTGTCTCTTACCGTCAGGAGAGACATTATCTTGTTCGATATCTTTTAACATAAGAAATTAGATTTTTTTTATGGGGTCATAAATAAAAATATTTAAAAACCCATAAATAGTTTGACAAACTGTACTTTCCCTCACGTAATACTACAAACCGGACAGCCTTGAACTGTATTCGAGCATAAATCGGTCAAACCAGGAGAAAGCCTTTCCCTCGACGATGCCGTATCCGTTCCTGACTCTTGGACTGTCAGCTCATTCATTCATATTGTACCATTTGTTATTAGTGCGTGTGTTAGTGGGAGCTATTTAAAAATGAAGGTAATTTTTTTATCTCCTGTATGCATGTGACACACAGAAAAAAAATACTAAGTACTAATAATTTCTTTGTTAGAGATGTGTGTTAGTGCTTGTTATTTTAATAATAATATATTTTTATCGCCCTAAATACACGTACTGGTACATAATAATAAAGAGCAGTAAAACTTTAAACTCCAACTGTTTTATTGGGTACCTCGTCGCGATTTAATAATTATTTTTTCGAAAGATAGTAAATGGGTCCGAAATGGTCCCACATAAATTTTCTCAATAGGGCATTGTAGAATAGTAGTATGTATATATAGCACGAGGTCATCAAGATAAGTGAAAAATATATGTATTATTAAGTGTTACTCAAAAGCCACTAGTTGGTTCATGGTGAAACTAATATGGCAGCACCTCGGAATCATGATTTATCTTTTTAAAAAAAAACATCGAAATCGGTTGGCTACTGACGGAGTAATCGCATAACAAACGTACAAAAATTTTTTTTTATCTAATTTAAATGTAATAATTTGTGGGATAATTTAACGTCTTTTAAAATAATTATATAATATTTGTCAATAATTGGTATAGTAGTAAGCACTATGTATATGTAAGACCTAGTTTAGGCGCCATCGAGAGAAAAGATGGTCGAAGTTTTTTTTTTAATTATCGTATTTCGTGTTAATTTTGACTGAAATTAGTCAATTTTGGTGGCATTTTGTACAGTGAAAGTGCACAAATGAAATAATTATGAAGAAATTAGCGTATCGTATATTTCCTCGTAGCCGCCAAATCTCATTACATGAGCTTGTGTAAAAAGGCCACCGCTTTACCCAAGAGCCTGACATGACTTACTGACGACTATGACCGATGAATAATTATAATTTGATATAAAATTTGATGCAAATTTCTACTTTACTAATGGCAAAATACTAACGATATTGCCAAAACCTAAAGAAAGAAAGAAAGAATGTAAGACCTAAGATGTACACTATTAAAGGCAAATAAATAAACATAAACAAAAAAATAAAAAAACGACTTGTTTGAAAACTTGCGCTGTAGTGAAAACTTGAATAATAACGTTGTGCATTTTTGATATTTTGAAATGGTTAGGGAATAATTTTGCACGAATTGCTTTAATCATATTATCAGTATGAAAGTACTATCATTTATGTAGTAGAATACAATATTCATTTATTGCGCTATCGTACACAAACATGACAACACGAACATTCGCGCAAGGGCCTCTTACGAATTTTCGATCAGGCCATGTGTCCTGACACGAGTTTAGAAGTTTTACCCATTCTAAAAAAAGTGCGCAACTCCGATAAAGTAGTTTTTACTTCAAAAAACATACGTCCTCCTTTTTTGAAGTCGGTTAATTAGAAATAATATAAACTACAGACTACTAAGCGGCTCTACTGAATACTAAGAGATAAAAGTCAGCTATAGATACCACGTATGTTACTGACGCGTCAGCGTCTTATGGTTGGATTCTCTCTTCAACGTGGAACAAGACATTGACGAACTCTGACGCTATGGCGGCAGGAATAGGCAAGGTGGTATGTACGGTAAGGACAAGGTACTGGTGGTAGTGGTGGAGCTGCTGTACTGTAATAATGACTAATGACTGTCGCCTATAGTTAAATTATCTACAGATAGTAGGTACAACGTGTTCTAAAATATATAATAAATAAATAAAATATCTTGGAAAAATTACACAAATTGAATCTAATAATCTATATATCTTCCGTTTAAGCCCGGTTCTAGTTGATGTTTCTGGTCTATCATTACATACTTTTATGGTAAAGTGTGAGCCAGAAAAGAGTGCGCGCGAAGGTGGGCGCTGCTAGTGTTGCCAGAAATAGAGATATACTACCAACTTTAATGTAAATTAAGCGTCCCTAGTAAAACCATTTCAGTTTTTTATACCTGTATTCTTAAAAATTTGGGGATTTTATAGGATATAAAAATTCGTACTTATTACGTTAAGTTTCACTTATATTTCACAAATAAACTTAAAGTTATGTTAGCTTGTCCAGCCCTACCGTGTGAACCGAAAACTTAATATGGTGTACGGATTTACTTACTTAGGACATTCAATTAGAAAACCCATCTTTGTTTAGTTGGTCCCTTAACATAAGTTGTCACAGTTTAGAACATAAATTTTAAAAATTATTTTAAACAAGTCCAAATTAAACAAAGTTTATAACTTTTAAAAGGTAATTCTCGATCCCCGATACTGACTTTACAGTGAGTTCGCATGGCACGAAACATCAGAAAGTTATGAGAAAATCTTACCAAGAATGTATGAAACCAGACTTCACTAGGAATCATGATATTACATAATAAAATAAATAAATTGTTAAGCTATATAAAATCTTGTGTTATAAAATGTTATAAACAGTGTTCAAACTTAGCCCTTTATTCATATTGGTAACAGTGAAATGTTCTAGAGGTGGGTCCCGAGTTTTGGGATTTTTTTTCAGATGGGTCGTAGCACAAGTAACTTTTTTTTTCGAATTGACTAATATGTTGCTAACTGCGAGGTTTCTACAACTTCACCGGACAAGTAACTTTGGGAATCACTGCTTTAGACAAAATAATGGTATCAGAATCAAATTACTGTAGAACGTTTTTATCAAAAATACCGTGATTCTATAGCAAAGAAAGTGTATCTGGTAACATTCAACAAATATTAATAGTTCCAATTTTAAACACGCGCAAACTTAACTGGGGACCACTTTAACTGCTTGAATATAGATTTGAGTTTTGTTCTTGAGAACTTTCGAGAAAACGATTTCAGCGCCGCATTTTAAATAATCAGACAAATGATAAACATAGTTTTTTTGCTTTGCAAAAACTGATATGTACATGTGAGTTAGCAAAAACGTAACTTTAGTAACTACGTTGTATTTTATTGTTTAATTGTATATTCTGATTCTATTTTATTGTTAATTACATTATGAATATTTATGGTTGTTCCAAATTTTATTGTTTACCCCAATTTGGTAGAACTCAAAATACATAATTCATATTAGTATTACTATTGCAAAAATCTATCTGTTTATTATAGTTATGTCCATCAGAACCGATTTTGATAAAATTTTCCAATGGAGGCAAGTAAACAACCGGTCAAATATAGGCAATTTTTATTCGTCCCATATAAAATTTCCCTACATTTGATTGGTTTTCGAGTGATTTCTAAGGGAGAGTAAAAGCGGACTTCGAGCGATAATCATCATGTAAAAAAATCGTCACACCCATATCCCGGAAGAAGCAGGCAAAGGCACAACCCACAACTAGCCGTAGACACTAAGTCCCACTCTATCGCCATCTGGGCACTTATTTTCATATGTATATGTACACGTCGCAGGCATTTTTTTACTATTTTTTTTTTAATTGAAAAAACACATGAAGTCAAGTCCAACACCTGGACTGCTAGACAACAGAGGTGACATTATAAATATATGAAATTCTTGAAATTAAAATTATTTAACTTTTTTGGCCAACATTTTATATTTCTGTATGTCCACAACAATTCGCAGCAGGTGCAATCAAGACAGTTTATAATTGATTGTGGCAAAGTGAGTAAAACAAAATCCAACCTATGTCCGAACCCTAGAGTTTTTATATTGGTTTTTAACCGAACCTAAGAAAGGAGGAGCTTCTCAATTCGACAGTATGTTTTTTTTTTGTATGTTTGTTACGCGATTACTCGGCTAATAGGCAAGCAATTTTGACAATGCTTTTTTGGAAAGCTAGTTCACGATTCCAAGGTGTTCATGATTCCATAGTTTCAAGGTGTTAGTTTTATCATGATTCGACTAGTGGTTTCTGGGTTATTTTACACTTGATACATTTTTACTTGTCTTAACGACTTCATCATTGAAATACAAGTGAAAAATGTATGCATTATTAAGTGTAACTCAAAAACTACTAGTAGAATGTTGATAAAATGTATGTGAGACCGTTTCAGAATCATTTGCGATCTTTCAAATAATAATGATCAGTCCCGATGTGATATCCAATAAAGTATTTGGTCACATGATCTCTTCTGCACTAGTAGTCTTATTGGTAAGTACCTATTTAACCTGAGCTAAGTATGTGTTAAATTTAACGAATTGCCTGCCAGGGAGGCAGATTATCTATCCTACCCAGGAGACTCGGGCTAATACAGGCAAAACACGGTCAATATATTGAAGGTATGGCAATAGTAATTCATTATGTTTATGTTTAGGCTTTACCTGAGTAGGTAATCATTATCCGAAGAGTCATTATTTGCATTGATTAATGAGGAAAATAACGTAATATTTATTCATAAATGCAAATGATTACTGTCAATAATATCCTTTACTTAAAAACCCTCCTTTAATAACTATTCATTAGTTAGGGTTCAGTAGTAAAGGCTTTTTTTTTTTTTTTGAATGA
>NJDC01014327.1:95994-110454 GCA_002245475.1 Calephelis virginiensis | reverse complement strand
CGATGGCGCCAAAACTCTCAATATTATTGGTAAAGAGTTCTATTTTCAAAATTTAAACTTATTTTTTTAATATAATGCTTTTAAGTTGCCAGTTCTAAAAACTTTCAGTTCGCCTCGTATGAATAGTTTAATGGATATAAGGTTTAAGAGATTTATGTAAGTCCTAAATTAAACTTTTTTACACCATATTAATACTAAATTTACAAAAGGCGAGCTTAATGCTTTCAGCCTAAAAAGGCCGAATTGATGACCACATTCATAACTGTGAGATCCGAGAAAGAGTAGGATTGAAAGAAAATGTTCGTGTTAAAATGAAAAAGGGCATGCTCCGCTGGTTCGATTATGTGGAAGGAATGACAGATGAAAGATTGACTTTAACAATGCGAATGTGGATACGGAGTTTTGGCGCCATCGAGAGAAAAGTTGGTCGAAGTTTTATTATTGAATTTCGTGTTTATATTGAGTGAATAGTGAATAGTCAATTTTGGTGACTTTTGTACACTTTGGTTCAATGAAAGTGCATAAAGAAATTAATAATTATTGGTCATGAAGAAATTAGCATATCGCGTATTTCCTCGTCGCCGCCAAATCTCACTACATGAGCTTGATTAATGAGTCCACCGCTTTGCTCAATGCTGCTGACATGACATATGACTAGTTGTAGTAATTAAATCAAGATTTTGGTGATACAAATGTCTACTTGACTAATACTACTAATACCAACGTGAATGCCAAAACCTACAGACAGAAAGAAGAATGTGGATACTGCAGGCTGGTACATTAGAGAGTCAGCAATATTTGGAAATGACATCAGTTCTTTGTTAGGAGTATCCAAACTTCCAATAGTAGCCTATTACCTATGGGCCATAACTCACCGAGACACCATGACGACGTCGCTGTCCACGTCGCCAACTAGTTCGTATTGAGATGTATGACGGCTAACGCACTTGGCGACCGAATGGCGACGCAGGAACGCTAGACCTAGCCATGGCAACGTCGCTGGCCACTTCGCAATGGCGTCGCGGTGTGTTATGGCCCTATAGCTTCACGATCTATAGATACATATAAACAATTTTAACAGTCGATTACCTACCCATCGTGCTTTCCACCACGAAAGAAAAGAAATCGGCAGTTGTCCAAATCTTAAGCATGATCAAAGTTCATTCGAAACCCGTACATAAACAGATTCTAATTTAAAATTCAAAATATAATACCTCTTGTAATCATAGTACTTTATATCTTAAATGCGGTCATGCTTGGTGAACACCGTTCAATTTTGATTGTCTTATTTTTCGATGTTTATTCATACCTTGAGTATACTAATGCAGTGTTATGTATGGTATATACATATGTACAGTGTTATGTATATACCTATTTCTTTATTAAATATTTCTTGCTCAAATGTTAATATCTACTATAATATTAAACTGTAAATTTACATAATTCACTCTACGAATTATGTAAATTTAAAACATCGAAAAGGAACAGATGATTCAAATAGCAGCACTTTTAGAATTTTATTTGCTAAATTTTGTTTGATGAAGGGCGATCTGATCATTTTGTTTTCTTATGACCGCCTCATTGGTCGAATGGCTAGCGCATACGCCTAACTACATCGACCAACCACGAGGCTCGGGTTCGATTCCCGACGGTGGCAGACATTTGTGTGATGAACATTTAGATGTCTGCATTTCTAGGCCTGGCTGTTTATTAAATTTATTCTGGTATCTATTTAAATATTTCTGTGTATTAGTAACGTTGACTAACACCCATAACACAAGCATATAATTTGTTTACTTTGGGGTTAGATTCAATTTGTGTGAGTTGTCCAAGGATATTTTTTTTTTATTATAACGCCGGACACATACAGTCTTTACCTAACTGCAAAAAGCGCGATAAACCAAAAAGGTAAAAAGTAAACCGGGTCTCCTGTGTAGAACCCACTTGCAATCCTGCCTGGCAACACGTAAGAGACATGGGTCACGACCACTGGTGTAGAGTGTTGTGCAACCTATTGCCCGGGTAGGGGTCCACCGCTTTACCTACTCCTGCTGCCCACCGTAGTGAAAGTGTCACATTCCAGTTCGGAGAGTAGGTTAGACTGTAGACCATTATATTATACCTAACACCTCGGCTACAGGGTAGTGACGCACCTATAAAATCCTTCGTATCTTTAGGTATCGGTGATCTTTTAGTATCAGGAGAGCTACGTGTTTGTTTCATGTCTTTGGTCATAAAAATAAATTATTTCTCTTACATTGTTTTAAAGTGCACATTATAAGCAAACGCTTATAATGGTTTTTTAAAACTTTAATATCTTTATTTATGTTTCATCAGGCAAAAAATGCTGAAGGAGTGTTGTTAAGATTTTTTAAGCAATAAGCAATGTACCACAGATTTTTTGGAAATACTTAACACTCATCAGCCAAGCGAGGTCAAGCTAGCTTATAACAATAAGCAGTTATCAAAAAAGTATACGGATTTATAACAAAGAAGCTATGTAGGTATAAAAATGACGAATAAATCATATTTTTTATTTTACGAACTTGAAATCAAATTTCCATAAATAACGATTTTTGTTCATCGCATTTTTAGGGTTCTGTAGACAAAGACTACAAACGGAACCCTTAAAGTCTTGTCTGTCTGTCCGTCTGTATGTCACAGCCACTTCTTTCCGAATCTATTAGAGCTTTGCTGTTGAAATTACGCAAGTAGATGTATTCTGTGAGCTGCATTAAGATTTTCACACAAAAAGTATAAAAATAATACTAAATTTTGATGGTTCCTCATGTCATTTCTCAAAATAAAACTCAATTTTTTTACCAATTCCGTAAGTGTGCGTAATCTATGGATAGGTTTTAAAAATCAATTTGACTATAAACTGAAAAGTTTGCGCGAAAGACACCTCCAAACTGGTAAAATGTGTCCCCCAGAAGGGCAGCTGTAACTTTTAAAATAAGAGAATGGTTAAACTAAAAATATTACATCGTGCAAACTTCTACTGAAAATTGGTTTTAATGAGATTTTTTAATAGGTACTGTAACACGAACACTTAAAGCAATATTGTGCTTCACTGTCAAGAGATAATGCTATGTGGTTTAGTATCGCACAAACATTTAGCATATACCTCATTTGATACTATAACTTTGCTCAAATTCCAGCCGAGACGTAACCTGTAACCACTGTAACAAAGAGTGTAATAATATTACCTATACAGGATTGTAAAGTATACATGAAATGAACTAAAAGAACTTTTACATGATAATTGCTCCTACGAAACCCTTCATAGGAGAGTCCGACTCGTACTTGGCAGCTTAATTGGAGCATTCTGTTTATAGGTTACGTCTTGAAAGTAGGTAGATACCTATGTAGTATCTATGTGTCTTTTACCCGCTTTCCAACAAAGTGGAAGTTCTCGATACAACTGTTTTTTTTTTATAATTATGGCCTACTTCACTGTTTGCTGTAACCAATTTAGAATTTTTTTGTTTGAAAGCTGGTCTTTTCCAGTTGATCTTATTTAAATTTAATTGTTATACCTTGTGCCTTAACCTTGAAAAACCCAATCTGCTTATGAGGGATGCCAGTCTAAAAAGTGTTTGAGCCTGTTGTGAATTGTATGCAGTAGGATCTTACTACTATGATAGATGGGAGCCAGAATGCGGTAGTTTTCGCAAGTTCTACTGGATGCCTTTCCATGTAATGTTAGAATGGTAGACTCTGTCCAGTCTTTTGGCCAATCATCTGTCTGAAGTGTTATACGCCGGTCGAGATACGTTGAATGAGGCGAAGAAGTAGACGGATGATGGTCGTACATTTTTTTGCAGTAGATGCGCCCTCTCTGCGCTACATGCTGTAGATCATGGATTGTAGATCCGTCATCATCATTAATCACCTTTGGTGAGTTGGTAATACAAAGGTTTTGTTCAATACAAATTCATTATCAATTCATCCGTTAATTTCTGACGCCCAATCTGTACTTGCCTATTATGTTTTTGATTTTATCATATTAGCTACCTTCCCCAATTTTAGCGTACCAATCCCCGATGATAAGGTATGACTTCTTTTTTTTATGTTATAGGAAGGCAAACAAGCAGACGGATTTCCTGATGGTAAGAAATTCACGCCGCCTAGAGACACCAAAGATGGTAATAGTGCGTTGCCAACCTGAGGTCCGGATGTTAGGCCACGGCTATATTCGTCAAGCTTCGGAAATCCGAATGTATTTTAAAGATATCTATATAGAGTTGTTATTACACGTGATTAATCATTTCGCTTCAATTTAGATTAGGTCAGCCAATTTAAAAAAAATATATAAAGCGTAAATAGAGTAAAAAGTGTAAAGCCGAAGCGCATAGTGAAAAGAGCCATAGGCACACCATATTATAGCCAATAAGCCATATTGCTCGCCAAATACATGAAAAAGTACGTACCTACTTGGTTACAATAGGTAACAGGATCATATCAAAGAGGAATAATGCCAACATATGCCTAAGTTGCTCAACATTGTGAAAATTCACTGAAGCAGCATCGGAAGAAAAAATGTTTTAGTTTTAAAGTTTTTTGACGGCAGTCTTGCGCAAGATCCTAAAGAGGATAAGGTAAGATAAAGGTAAGGTAAGGGTAAAGTAGCCGGTAAACTTACTTTTGCTCGAGGCCTAAAATCCCGGCTTTAGGTCGGCAACGCACCATTACCATCTTTGGTGTCTCTAGGCGGCGTGACTTTTTTACCATCAGGAAATCCGCCTGCTTGTTTGCCTCCCAAAACCATAAAAAATGTCTTTACCTTACAGAATTCTTTTCAACAGTTTTATTATAGGTATGTATCTGAGATCATTCTAAATCCTAGAAGGTATTTATAGTTGATAACTATTTCCAATACTTACTGAAATTAAATTTACGTTCATTGGATTGAGTTCAAATGTAAAATACCTACAAGTAAAATATTTAAGTTGTACTTCTAGATCAGCCTTTCCCAAAGTGGGCGATAACGCCCCCTTGTGGGCGCTGGAAGCCTAGAGCCCCCTCTAGGTATAAATCTTGAAAAAAATGTTTTTTTTTAAACTAGGCGCAACAAATATGTTATTGAGGTTATTGACAAGAAAAAAACGAGGGGGGGGGTGCTACAAAACAACTGATTTTCAAAGTGGGCGTTACATGAAATAAGTTTGGGAACCTCTGTTCTAGATCATAATCCCTTTAGTTACCAATGTTCATAAAATGTTAATAGTAAAAACATAAAGTTTTATATTAAAACAGGTTTGAAATATTGTTTAATATTTACATCTGTGTTATTTAATATAACAGATTTATGAAAATCTTGTCTATTGTACCTGAATCTTTGAGGCTGACACACACATCATGTAAGTATAATAAACGGATAATAGTAATAAATAATAATATACCTATTATAGTGAATCACTATTTTTTCTGTATTTAGCCGACTCTGAACAAGAGAACTTGACAGTATTTTTTTTGTTTGTTTCTTATGCAATTACTCAATCAATATCGAATAGATTTTGATGGATCTTTTTTTGGAAAAGTGGGCCCTGATTACAAAAAAGTCCCTTGTTTGCCACCTTTTCTTAGGATGATAAAGTTTTTTTTTTCATTTTATGGAACAAAAACAAACTACACTATAAAAAACTACCTATTTATTTATTTATTTTTAAAAGGAACTTATTGTTGCTGTTTTTGTTTATCTTAAAGTTCAATAATAATGAACTCCTAATTTTTTGGGATATGTACCTTCTCATAAATACATAAAAGCAGTTCTCACTGGTAACGAGCTAGTTTTATGTACATAAATAAAAGTAGCATTCATCTTTAAATATTTAAATGTTACATAGAGTTTTTGGGCGTACTTAATTGGTGTCGTAGATTATAAAATATGCCTTCATGTAAAAGAGCTAGTAAGTACCCTATAAATTAAGTTTTTTTTAGTGATTAAATACTCAAAGCAAAGGTTTGTAAGTTATATATTTGTACATCAACTAGTCGGACCTTTCGAAAAGACTTATCAAATCACAATTTGGTAATGAAGGTAATGAAGTTGGAGTTGGTTTTTGTAGTTTACTGCGTTAACATTATTTTTACTACTGAGATGTAATTGGACGAATTTACTAGAGATAAAAAGTGTAAAATACAGGTTGTAAGTGTACAACCTGAATTTAACACTTTCAGTGCTTAGTCAAACTACATTTGTGTAATAAGGAAACCGTACCGTATATTCTCACATGCACCTCGCAAAGATAAAAATATACCTAGAAGGTAGGTGCCCGACGTTGCCTTTCTCCATATTGTTCGTGCTTGCCCTTGTTGGAACTTTTATTGTATACTTCGGATGATAAGATGACCAGTTACCTTAGGTACGCAAGCAGAAAGGTACTCATCAGGATGGCAATGCACGCTTCTCAACTTCAGTCTTTAAGTAGAATGATATTTCTGATTGCATTCCAATTCAAAGTATAAAAGCCTTTTATAATCTTTTTTTTATGTTATAGGAAGGCAAACAAGCTGACGGATTTCCTGATGCTGAAAAATTCACGGCGCCTAGAGATACCAAAGATGGTAATGGTACGTTGCCAACCTGAAGTCAGGATGTTAGGCCTCGAGCAAAAGAAAGTTTACCGGCTACCTTACCCTCCGAACCGGAACACGTCATGACGTTATGGCGTTATGTAATTAGCTAATTACAAAGTAATAAATTATAAGTGATAAGTAAAACAGTACAAGTGTTTCTTTCTTTTAAAAATATGAATATCTGACTAGGTGGCAGAGTTTCGCAGCGACTCGCCCGGATTGGTACCACCGTATTTGTAATTAGCTAATTACAAAGTAATAAATTATTAGTGATAGGTAAAACAGTACAAGTGTTTCTTTCTTTTAAAAATATGAATATTTGGAAGTTTTACCAAGCGCCGACGATGGAAAATATCAAATATACCTAGTCAGATGTCACGGTGTTAGTGATGATAAGCCCATGCTTGCTTTTTACGAGCTGCCTGACAAGAAAGGCAGATGGTCTATTCTGCAAAGGAGCCCGGACCATCACGGGAAAACTACTAATATCTATCTATCTACTACAAATTTGTAAAGTAGCTATTGTAATAATCGCCAGATCTAGCTTATTTCTTACCAAACTAACTTTATTAGCCGGGCATATCCGCGGGCAACATCTAAGAAGTCGAAATCTCAGACCATTAAAAAAGTATAATTGTACCTTCTCCAGCTAAAACATGAAAGTTGTGGTACTACTGTCGACAATTGCACTGGTTGCAGCCTACACTCACCTAGATGACACAGTGGACTTCCGAGCGATGGTGGATAATCCACCTGAATTGCTGAAGTTCACACATTGCATCCTTGACAAGCGCGATTGTGACGAAAGATCCATTGGTTACAGACGTGAGTACATATTGATATGCTCTTTGTACCTAATGTTTTGAAGGTTTCCTTTTTAAGTAAATAATATTAACTATGTAGGTATTTGATTGACGGTTCTAAATGTTCAATAAAATGCCAATTGCCTTTGTTCTCTCTTAACGTGAAAACAAATTCAATTTAGTTATCAAATCAGTATATACTAACAATCACTAAACACAATCGACGAACTAAATCCTAAGGCTATATCACTTTCAGTTCCCGTCGTAATTAAAATTACTATGTATAACACTTTTCACTTGACTTGCTGTCATTAAATACCGTAATACGACTTCAGATTGTTTGTATTATCAAAATTATATAAATACTGAACACACCTAAATCAATATCTTCGCCAATGCTCAAAATAATAAGTAATAGATGTTCCAGTAATTTCTAGTATACCCAGGTTTACATGGGAACAAATGATTCATATTTCATACATACGTACATATATTCACGCGAAGTCCCTTACAGGCTAGGCTGAGAGTATCGAGTGCAAAATCTCATATTAATTTATATTGATTCATATCAAGTGTAAATAAACAACGTGAATGTTACTTTAGGTACGCTAAAAATTATTCGTAACTTTTTCATCCTAACTGTAAACGTACCGTGATATGTTTTCTTCCATTTTCTAGAGGTAGTAGCAGAAGCAGTAGAAGGAGAGTGTGGAAGTTGTACTGACTATCAAAAATTCACGCTGTACATGTTTTTGACGGGCATGCAAACCAAACTACCAGAGGAGTATGAACATTTTAAACAAATGTACGATCCTGGAGATGTCCATATACGCAAGACCTTACCAGTAGTGTCTAAATATAAAGATTATGCTTAGCTATGGTTTAATTATTAAGTAGTAAGATATAAATGAATAACAAATCAACACTCTCCGTCTTCATTTGTTTATCGCCAATATCGCGACTAAGGTCCCGTGATTTCAATTTGACCCAACAGAATTAATAGCACCTTCACCTATTGTTACCGCCATAACGTTAGAGTGAACGACTGCCGTCACAATACTAGTATATTGTGCTACCTTACCGTGTTCCGGTCTGAAGGACAGGGAGCTTACACAAGAAGCTTCACACCCTAGCTTGAGACTGGCAACGCACCAATACCATCTTTATTTATTTATATAACTTAAAAATCTTTATTTATGTAAATAAAAAATGGATTGGCTCAAAGGTTGGTGTTTGTTAATTTTGCAAAACGAGGGGTGTTATAAGTTTGCCCCCCCCCTCTCTCTCTCTCTCTTAAGGGGCCATGTAAGCTAAAATACGTCAGCAATATACTGTTTTTTTTCATACAAAGCAATTATGGATCTTGGCGACAAAAATACACAAGATTAACATTAATATGCTTTATAAGACTAGTGTTTCCAAAACACGATTCATTTCACTTTGCTCGATAGAAAAAAATCAAAAAGTTAACCCTTTTTTAAAAGCAAAACCCGTCTGTCTACTTCAATTATGAAAATATCGACACTAGATTTAACATAAACATAGATAAGTATTATACCTAAAAGATAACTGTTTCAATTTTTATATTTTTTTTCAAATTACTTTTATAGTGTCAAAAATAGTGATTTGGCGCTTAAGAAATTTACTTTAGAGTGCAATATTTCATAGTAATCATGGAACGGAGGAGTGCGCTGATTGGCTCTTCTGGCTGACTAAGTATGGTGCCTTAACGGGATCGAGATAGTTCTTAGCTAAAGCTCTTCGGCAACTCATTTGTAACAATTGGAATGGATATATAACTTATAAGATGCTGAATTGGTATTTAATTCACTTTTGAACCTATTATGTGAGATTTTACAGTTAAAATGCTAATGAATGTTGGTACAACTGTGCTGTGTCTGATGATGGAGCTCAAAAATAGTGGATGTAACCCTGCAACCCTTGTAAATCCAACAAGCTTGGACTCGTTAGGATAGTTTTAACTAGATTTGTTCATATTTTCTGATTACGAGAACTTGATGAAGAACTGGGAGGTGGCTGATGGATCATAGTTTAAAAGTTATGGTTTAATGTTTCGTAATATTTTGCAATTTATCTAATGGCTGTCAAAAAGAGAGGTGTTGTAAATTAAATGTATGTGAGTGTGTGTCTATCTTTGGCATCATAACTTTTGAATAGATGGACAGATAGGTACATTAAACAGATTTTTGTAATTGTGATGTCTTGTTTTAACCTCCGACACAAAATGAGGTGTTTTATTAACCTCGACGGAAAACGAGGGCTGTTTTAAGTTTGGAGTGTCTATGTGTGTGTATTTTTTTTATGATAATGGAAGGTAAACAAGCAGACGGATTTCCTGATGGTGAGAAATTCACACCGCCTAAGGACACCAAAGGTGGTAATGGTGCGTTGCCAACCTGAGGCCCTCAAGCAAAAGTAAGTTTATCGGCTACCTTACCCTCCAAACCGGAACACGTCATGACGTTATGGCGGCAGGAATAGGGAAGGCGGTGGTACCAATCCAGGTGAGTCGCTATGAAACTCTACCACCTAGTCAGATGTCACGGTGTTAGTGACAGTTAACCTATGCTCGCCTTTTACGAGCTTTTACTTTTACAGGCTTAGTTCTGAATTTGACTTCTGAACATACCTATAACTTGGTGGCACTTTAATATTCATGTGGTTGTAATAATCTCGGTTTGACAGTTCCTACATAACTAAGATTTCGTTAAGTAATAAGTAGGTAGTCATGAGTAAAACTAAATTAAATTTTAAGATTTTCATATGAACTTTAGTTTAAAGTGGTAAAATATAAGGTTTATAACTTATGTTAATCCTTACTTCTTGACGTTTATAAAAAGCTGTTGACGAGCAAGGTGGGTCAGCCATTAGTCCATTAAGCTGTATGTACCATTATGTACTAATGTAACTTCATGCTATTGTCTATAACCTGCATATTACCAATAAAAGAAGCCGACATTAAATTTTCTACCTTAAACCAAAGAGTATATAAATACATACTATGTAATAAGAGGCGGGACTTCCATAGATACATAGCAAACCCAAATTTGTATGTAGTTTACTTGAAAAATTATAACCCGTATAACTTTAAAGTAAGTCTAAAGACATTCAGATATAAGGCAACTAGTGTCATATGATTTGGACGAATAAAAAACATAGCAAATTTATTTTCTTAATTTTTTTTGTATGAAAGTTGCGTCTAACTGCTTAATATAGTAGTAATAGCAATACCTTGCATTAAAAATGTATGAGTTGCCATTTTAAAGAATGAAAATTCCCTTGTCACTACATCAGCAGTGCAATTGGCAAATCTGTAGGTACCTAAAAGATAGCACTTATTTGGACGGGCCGGGACGGGGCACATCGCATCGCAATAATCTGCCTACATTGCTTGCACAAATTTTGTAACGCAACGCAACGCAAGAGCAACGCCCACTATGCCGGGTACCCCGCAAGCATTCTCCAATACGACCTACAGAGGCCAAACACCACGATGTCACTATTAAGAATAGAGCACTAATGACATTTTAATGCTAAACTTACGTGTGACAACTACTAGAGGTGCCACTTTCCATACTTAACGATTTTGACGTCAAATCACCTCTCTATTTTTATGCTCTACTCTTTGGCACCAAGTAAAAAAATCTGCCACACGGATTGAAAATAATCATAAAATAATTTATTAATATGGAAGACGTGGCAACATGGCCTAGAGGTTAGCCGGCCCTAGAAAGGGGCAAATTAACTAGAAAAATAGAGTTTTGTCGCCATCATTAATGAAAATGGTTGTAATTTTTTCAAAATTATTGAATTTCGTGTTTATATTGAGTGAAATTGGTTAATTTAGGCGGGAAATCAATTAATTTTGTTCAGTGAAAGTGCACAATAAGAAATAATCATAAAGAAATTAGTGTATCGTTTACTTCCTCGCTACCGCCAAATCTCGCTAAATGAGCTTGAGTATCGAAGCCACCGCTTATCTCAAGACTCTGATATGACTTTGTAAATAGTGACTAATGATAGAAATACAGACTTAATTAAAACGGTAGACATGGTAGCATGGCCTAACGGCCCCAAAAGGGGCAAATTAACTAAAAAAAAGGTTGGCGGGAACGGTCAAAGAGGGAAGGCACGCTTTTCGACGGTTCCCTCCAATCTCTAAGATAAAAATGTGTAAAATAATGTAAAAATGTATAATTTGTTAATTAATTAACTTGTAAATATTACTTAGTGATGTGTACCTACATGTGATACTGCAAATAAACTGACTAGTGTAAGACAATAATTGTAGTGTTTTATCACGACAGAAGAGGCAGAGGCTGAACAAGAAAGAAGATTGAATACAAAACTAGAAAAAGAAATGAAATATTAACATATGAGTTTATTACATAATATAAAACTAGAATAAAACATAGAGGGGAAAATAAATCAATAAAAATGCTTTACACATACTTGTGGAAGTGTTGGCGTCATTGTGAAAGAAGATGATTTTAGTGTTCAGAATTTTAGTTTTATAATTTGTGTGTAAATAATCGTAATTCAATGATGTGACGTATTATAAATAGAAATTAACGGAGAAACATAAACTTCAAGGAATTACAACTAAAGACGTATTCAAAGACTTAAATGACCTAAGGTCTCAGCCGGCCCCAAAAAGGGGCAAATTAACCTTAAAAAAAACAAGTTTTGGCGCCATCGTGAATGAAGATGGTCGTATTTTTTTCATAATTATTCAATTTCGTGTTTATATTGAGTGAAATCAGTTAGTTTAAGTGAGAATTAGTTTAATTTTTTTCAGTAAAAGTGCACAAATGAAATAATCATGAAGAAATTAGTGTATCGTGAATTTCCTTGCTGCCGCCAAATCTCATAGACGAGATTGAGTAACGAAGCCACCGCTTTACTCAAGACCTTGACATAACTTTGTAAATAGTGACTAATGACTGAAATACTGAAGACATGGCTCCCAGAAAGGGGCAAATTAACTACCACTAACAAAAAAAAAGAAAAAAGTGAAAATAAACGTCAACTGTCATATCGCAAATATTTTTAGGTTATTTTAGAAGTTAGAACCAAAGTTAGAACTCAGAACTTTTCGACTTGAGTGAATGAAATACCTACCTAACAAAAATCAATGTATAAATAAAATAATATGTTAGTTGTAGTTATAAAAAACTAGATTTAACACCGAGATGTCACACCTAGTGAAACACTTATTACCGTTTACAAAATATTCGTATCCCATTTTCCAGAATGGATTCATTTCGGCTTGCAAAATACAATACAGCACTAAAACAACGGCATCTGATAATAAAGACTTTACTGACTGGGAGACGTTAAGTAAGAAAAAGAAGATAAGTAAAGCCATGAAAGCATATCTGGAAAGGGCCAAAGAACATGACGAATTCATGAAAAAACAACATTTCGAATACAATATAGGCAAACGACATCTAGCTAATATGATGGGGGAAGATCCAGAAACCTTTACCCAGAAGGATGTAGACCGAGCTATAGAGTATTTATTTCCAAGTGGAATTTACGATCCTGCCGCTAGACCTTTGATGAAACCGCCAGAAGAAGTGTTTCCTGCTCGAAAAGAAGCTGAATTTGATGAGGCTGGTCGGCCACATCATTTCCTCTTTTACACTGGCAAACCAAATTTTTTTAAACTACTCTATGATGCTTGTGAAAATATTCAAAATTTATACAAATATGAAGACAAAGTAATACGAAAAAAAGCCACTGTAGATCCAAATGAAACATTAAACCTTACTTCTAGTACTTGGCTAACCAAAGATCAATTGGAGCATATGTTAGTGGAAAGCCTAAATGATCTTGAATATGACAACTTTAAACTCACTATGGAAAGGCTTGTCTCACTACCATACTCGTACAAATATAAGGAGTTCATAGAACAATACCGAAAGCCACTCTCTTTACAAAAGTTTGCTTTGGAAATACCCAAACCTAGTTATGATGAAGAAGGCCGAGCTTTTATAACCACTTATGAATGCTTACGGAAAAAAGCTCGTGGAGATGTCACAATTCGTTCACCCGGTACTGGAAAAATATCTATTAATGGGAAAGACATTACTTATTTTGATGATATTCAGTCTAGGGAACAAGTCATTTTTCCGTTGATATTTACAAATATGCAGGATAAAGTTGATGTTGAGTGTCACATAGAAGGAGGAGGCCCTTCAGGTCAATCAGGAGCAATTCGGTGGGGTATTGCATGGGGTTTACGTAGCTTTGTCGATAAAAATATGCTAGAGGCTATGCAGGTAGCAGGATTGCTATCGAGAGATCCTCGAAAGCGAGAAAGGAAGAAACCTGGTCAACCTGGTGCTAGGAAAAAGCCAACGTGGAAGAGAAGATAATTTTTAACATTTAGTCTAACAAAATGTAGTTACTACTTGAATAAACTGAAAAACAAAGTTAGGTGTTTGAGATATGATTCTCCTTTAAAAACCTTGCGTTAGCAGTAATTTAAAATTTAGTTTTTCCATTTTCCAACTGACATAACTTGCCAACCTCACATTTTCATACAATATAAGTGCCAAATACTTGCTGTCTTCTCACACAAAAGAAATAAAATGTATAATAAAACATTTTATGCTGCATATTCTGTCCATATCCCAATTCTAACCATACGAATTGATAATCAAGTTGGAAGTAAATTTGTCTTGTGTTTTGTTCAATCACAATAAAGTAATAGTCTTTATCAGTCCTAAACAGTGTAGCTTTCTGTTGGTGAAAGAATTTTCATAATCGGATCAATATTTACGAAGGTACTGCCAAACAATGTTAGAAACTTTACCCCTTTATAATTTGTAGTATAGAATGGGTATATATATTATAATTTTACTGGGTCCACATCACATGGCCTACATAATTTGACATCTGAATGTGACAAACCTATCATAACTACATAATGGATTGCTGTTCAGCAACTGATATGGAATAGTACCAAAGCGTTGCTCGTCATTGTCGCTTTCAGTACAGGATACCCTCCTATTATAAAAAAATATAGTCATGAGATAGCAATGCACCT
>NJDC01014327.1:71213-86361 GCA_002245475.1 Calephelis virginiensis | reverse complement strand
TACCGTAACTACTACTAAACAAACAAACGGAGGTAATACTGCAAACGCGACAAAGAAACCATTTGGTGGTAGTACTGTGGATACAAACAATAAACCAAACGGAGGTAACTCTGTGAATCCAACTAAAAAACCAAACGACAACAAAAAAGTGAACACAACTAAAAAACCCACTGGAGATGATACTGCGAATACAACTGAAAATCCGACTAGTGGTAGTACCGTAAATACTACTAAACAAACGAACAGAGGTAATACTACAAACGGAACAATAAAACCAGTTAGTGGTAGCACTGTGGATACAACCAACAAACCAATCGGAGCTAATGCTGTAAATCACACTAAAAAACCAAACAACGGCAAAAAAGTGAACACAACTAAAAAACCGAATGAAGATGATACTGCGAATACAACTAAAAATCCGACCGGTGGTAGTACCATGAATACAACTAAACAAACGAACGCCGGTAACATTGCGAACGCAACAAAAAAACCAGTTGGTGGTAGTACTGTGGATACAACCAATAAACCAATCGTAGGTAATACTAAGAATCCAACTAAAACTCCAAACGACGGTAAAACAATGAACACAACTAAAAAACCGAATGAAGACGATACTGCAAATACAACTGAAAATCCGACCAGTGGTAGTATCGTTAATACAACTAAACAAACGGGCGGAGGTAATAATGCGAAAACAACAAAAAAAACAGTTGATGGTAGTACCGTAAATATAACCAATAAACCAAACAAAGGTACTATTGCTAACACAACTAAAAAACCAAGCGACGGAAAAACAATGAACACAACTAAAAAACCGAATGAAGGTGATACTGCGAATACAACTGAAAATCCGACCAGTGGCAGTACCGTAACTACTACTAAACAAACGAACGGAGGTAATACTGCAAACGCGACAAAGAAACCATTTGGTGGTAGTACTGTGGATACAAACAATAAACCAAACGGAGGTAACTCTGTCAATCCAACTAAAAAACCAAACGACAGCAAAAAAGTGAACACAACTAAAAAACCCACTGGAGATGATACTGCGAATACAACTGAAAATCCGACCAGTGGTAGTACCGTAAATACTACTAAACAAACGAACGGAGTTAGCACTGCGAATGCAACAAAAAAACTAGTTGGTGGTAGCACTGCGGGTACAATCCATAAACCGATCGGAGGTAATAATGTGAATCACACTAAAAAACCAAACAACGGCAAAAAAGTGAACACAACTAAAAAACCGAATGAAGATGATACTTCAAATACAACTAAAAATCCGACCAGTGATAGTATTGTGAATTCAACTAAACAAATGAACGGAGGTGATACTGCGAACGCAACAAAAAAACCAGTTGATGGTAGTACCGTAAATATAACCAATAAACCTAACAAAGGTACTATTGCTAACACAACTAAAAAATCAAACGACAGTAAAACAGTGAACAAAACTAAAAAACCGAATAAAGATGATACTGCGAATACAACTGAAAATCCGACTAGTGGTAGTACCGTAAATACTACTAAACAAACGAGCGGAGGTAATACTGCAAACGGAACAATAAAACCAGTTAGTGGTAGCACTGTGGATACAACCAACAAACCAATCGGAGGTAATGCTTTGAATCACACTAAAAAACCAAACGACGGCAAAAAAGTGAACACAACTAAAAAACCGAATGAAGATGATACTGGGAATACAACTAAAAATCCGACCGGTGGTAGTACCATGAATACAACTAAACAAACGAACGCAGGTAACATTGCGAACGCAACAAAAAAACCAGTGGGTGGTAGTACTGTGGATACAACCAATAAACCAATCGTAGGTAATACTAAGAATCCAACTAAAACTCCAAACGACGGTAAAACAATGAACACAACTAAAAAACCGAATGAGGACGATACTGCAAATACAACTGAAAAACCGACCGTGAATACAACTAAACAAACGAACGGAGTTAATACTGCGGAGACTCTAGCTTCCTCCAATGGCTCAATTCCTCTAATCAAATTACATGCTGCATTAGGAAATAACGGTGGAACTCCTACAGGTCCTTATGGATCTTTCATCAACGCTAACATTCCTTCGTTAAATAATTACACCTCACCGGACTCCACAATTCCATCCAATGGTTCAAATCAATTAATAAATATAAATGCCCCATTAGGAAAAGACGGTAGCATTCCTGCAGGTCCTTCAGGATCTCTTATTCACACGAATATTACTGCTTTAAATAATAACATTTTACCAGACTCCACGACTCCATCCTATGGGTCAAATTCTCTTATCAATATAAATGCCCCCGTAGGAAATAATGGTAGCTTTCCTATAGGTCCTTCTCGATCTCTTATCAATGCTAACATTCCTGTGTTAAATAATAACAGCTCACCGGACTCTACCACTCCATCCAATGGCACAAATCCTCTAATCAATATAAATGCATCAGTAGGAAAAGACGGTAGAACTCTTGCAGGTCATTCTGGATCTCTCATTAATGCTAATATTCCTTTATTAAATAATATAATATCACCGAGCCCAACAATTTCTTCCAATGACTCTAATCCTCTTATCAATATACATGCCCCGTTGAGAAATACTGGTAGCACTGCTACAGGTCCTTCTGGATCTTTAATCAACGCAAACATTCCTTTGTTAAATCATAACACTTTACCGGACTATACCATGCCATCAGATGGCTCAAATCCTCTAGTTAATATCCATGCACCATTAGGAAATAATACTAGCACTACTACAGGTCTATCAAATGGTAGTAAAACTGCATACACAACAAAAATACCGAACGGTAGAAATATCGCGAATACAACTAAAGAACCGACCGATGTCGATACTGTGCAAACTACTATAAAACCGAACGGAGACACTACTGCGAATGCAACTAAAAAACCAAACGATGGTATTACGGTGAATACAACAAAAAAACCGAACGGACGTGATACTGCGATTATAACTAAAAATCCGCACGGTAGCAATACTTCGAACGCAACAAAAAGACCAATAGGTGGCAGCACTGTGAATACAACTAAAAATTCGAACGGCGGTAATACCGCGAAAAAAACTAAAAAACCAATTGGTGGCGGTACTGTGAATACAATGAAAAAACCAAATCGACGAAATACTTCGAATTCTACAAGAAAACCACACGGTCGCAATTATTCTCGCGCAACAAGAAGACCAATTGGTAGCAGAACTGTGAGTGCAACTAAAAAACGGAATGGAGGTAATGTTGCGAGTTCAAATAAAAAACCAACTAGTGATAGTCATGTGAATACAACTAAAATACCAAACGATGATATTACGGTGAACACAACTAAAAAAACGAATCAAGATGATACTACGAATACAACTGAAAAACCGACCAGTGGTGGTACTGTAAGTACAACTAAAAAAGCGAATATCAGTAGCACCGCGAATAAAACTATAAACCCAAATAGAGCTAATTCTGTGAATACAACTGAAAAACCAACTAGTAGTAGGAATAATACCACTAAGCAACCGAATAGAAGTAACGCATCAAAAGAACCAAATGGTGGTAGTACCATAAGTACAAATGAAATACAGAATGGAAGTAATATTGCGACTACAACTAAAAAACCAAATGATGATATTATGGTTAACACAAAAGAAAAACCGAATAAAGTTTATACTGCGAATACAACTGAAAAACCAACCAGTGGTAGTACTGTGATTACAACTAAAAAACCAAATGGTGTTAACAACGCGAATACAGCCAAAAACCTAAATGGAGCAAATACTGCGAATACAACTGAAAAAGTTATTGGTGGTAATACTATGAATACAACGAAAAATTCGAACGGTAGTAATACTGTGAAAACAACTAAAAAGCCTGATACAAAGCCTACAGGTAATATAACGGATACCAGTACAACTACAAAAGATGGCACGAATCCTTTAATAAACATCAATGCTCCTATAGCAAATAACGACGGCATTTCTACAAGTCCTTCTGAGTCTCTTATCAACGCTAACATTCCTATATTAAATAAAAACATCTCACCGGATTCGATAGGTCCCTCCAATGGCTCAAATCCTTTGATTGATTTACATGATCCTATAGGTCCCTCTGGATCTTTAATCAACGCTAACATTCCTTTGTTAAATAATGACATCTTAACTGAATCTGCAACTCCATCAAGTGGCACAAATCCTCTTATAAATGTTGATGTTCCTGCTGGAATTAACGGCAGCACTCCTTCAGGCCATACTGGATCACTTATCAACACTAATGTTTCTGTGTTAAATAATGACATCTCACCTGAATCTGCAGTTCCATCAAGTGGCTCAAATGCTCTCATAAATGTTGATGTTAAAGTTGGAAATAACGGTTCTACTGGTCCTACTGGATCACTTATCAATGCTCACATTCCTGTGTTAAATAATAACATCTCAACTGAATCTGCAACTCCATCAAGTGGCTCAAATCCTCTTTTAAATGTTGATGTTCCAGTTGGAAATAACGGAAGCACTCCTTCTGGTCCTACTGGATCTCTTATCAATGCTCACATTCCTGTGTTAAATAAACACTCCTCACTGGACTCTACCACTAAATCCAATAACTCAAATCCTCTAATCAATATCAATGCCCCAGTAGGAAATGACGGTAGCACTCCTGCATCTCTCATTAACGCTGACCTCCCTTTATTAAATAAAAAATCCAAACCGGACTCTACCACTACATCCAATGGCGCAAATCCTCTATTCAATATAAATGCCCTAGTAGGAAAAGACGGTAGCACTCCTGCAGGTCCTTCTGGATCTCTCATTAACGCTAACATTCCTTTATTAAATAAAAACACCTCACCGGAGTTGACAGGGCCCTCCAATGGCTCAAATCCTCTGATTAAATTACATGATCCTATAGGTCCCTCTGGATCTTTAATCAACGCTAACATTCCTGTGTTGAATAATGACATCTCAACTGAATCTGCAGTTCCGTCAAGTGGCTCAAATCCTCTCATAAATTATGATGTTCCAGTTGGAAATAACGGCAGCACTCCTTCTGGTCCTACTGGATCACTTATCAAAGCTCACATTCCTGTGTTAAATAATAACATCTCAACTGAATCTGCAACTCCATCAAGTGGCTCAAATCCTCTTATAAATGTTGATGTTCCAGTTGGAAATAACGGAAGCACTCATTCTAGTCCTACTGGATCTCTTATCAATGCTCACATTCCTGTGTTAAATAAATACACCTCACTGGACTCTACCACTAAATCCAATGACTCAAATCCTCTAATCAGTATCAATGCCCCAGTAGGAAATGACGGTAGCACTCCTGCATCTCTCATTAACGCTAATATTCCTTTATTAAATCAAAACACCTCGCCGAAGGCTATAGGTCCCTCCAATGGCCCAAATCCTCTGATTAATTTACATGCTCCATTAGGAAATCAAGGTGGCACTACTGCAGGTCCTTCTGGATCTCTTATTAACGCTGACATCCCTTTATTAAATAAAAAATCCAAACCGGACTCTACCACTACATCCAATGGCGCAAATCCTCTACTCAATATAAATGCCCTAGTAGGAAAAGACGGTAGCACTCCTGCAGGTTCTTCTGGATCTCTCATTAACGCTAACATTCCTTTATTAAATAAAAACACCTCACCGGAGTTGACAGCGCCCTCCAATGGCTCAAATCCTCTGATTAATTTACATGATCCTGTAGGTCCCTCTGGATCTTTAATCAACGCTAACATTCCTTTGTTAAATAATGACATCTCAACTGAATCTGCAACTCCATCAAGTGGCACAAATCCTCTTATAAATGTTGATGTTCCTGCCGGAATTAACGGCAGCACTCCTTCAGGCCATACTGGATCACTTATCAACACTAATATTTCCGTGTTAAATAATGACATCTCACCTGAATCTGCAGTTCCATCAAGTGGCTCAAATGCTCTCATAAATGTTGATGTTAAAGTTGGAAATAAAGGTTCTACTGGTCCTACTGGATCACTTATCAATGCTCACATTCCTGTGTTAAATAAAAACATCTCAACGGAATCTGCAACTCCATCAAGTGGCTCAAATCCTCTAATAAATATTAATGTTCCAGTAGGAAATAACGGCACCACTCTTTCCAGTCCTACTGGATCTCTTATCAATGCTGACATTCCTGTGTTAAATAATGCGTTAGACGAGATAATTTAGTATCTATGAGCTTGATTATTTCACACTACTCCTGTTTTTGATAAGCTCATCCTCTGTGCCTCATCGCACATAGTAGCAGACAGAAGAATATCTTTAAATAAACTCCAGTAAACCGCACTACAAACGCTTTTAAATTAACTATTTCCTTACTGCTTATTTTTACGTTACACGTCTTGAATCAAGCTAAAACGAAAACATTGTTGTGACCGAGATAGCTCTATTGTGATCACTAGACATGGGACTATTAATTGGGTTTGCATGTTTGCATATGAAGACCACAGGGGAAAAAAAAAGGAATGTCAAAAATATACATATTGAGAAAATTAAAAATTGGTGTTTTGAAATTTTACAGGAATTATATTTCCGTTATTTCATTTTAAATAAAATACTAAAACAAAGTGAATATGTTTATTCATAAGTTAAAGTAATACAAAATCAAACACAAATATTCATATAACAGAATTTTATTAATGTTAGGTAATTTTTAAGACGGAAAAAAGAGGAATGTCGTGGAAAACACGTTGAGAACGAGGAATGTCATTCAAAATCAAACAAGACCTTCATGTATGCTTCAAACTTGAATGCCTTTGGACTACAAAATTTAGACAAGTCTAAATTCCGTTGCATTTTGAAGCTGCTGGAACCTTGCTCTTTCGTTATATACCACACTTGTTTCCCAAGATCCATTAAAAGTACTTCTGTGCGATATTCATTAAGCATGATCCTTCTCGAATTTCATTACACGGATTGGTCGTGACTGGAATGGATATTTCTTTAGAAGTTGTAAGATACTAAGTCCACGTTCTACACATTGGTTGGTCAACTTCTACAACTTCAAACGGAAATGGTTTTATTCTGGATGTCTTTATGATGTCAATCCAGGGCCGGATTTAAACTCAATGCCGCTCCTGGGCACCGGAAAAAAGTCCGCCCTATTACTAGAATTTTACTTAAGGGGGAAATACGTGTAGAATGACGTTTTCATGCTGATTTTTACTATTTTTTTATAGATATTTTATTGACAAATATGAGTATAGTGATTATCATTTTGATAATATCTTAAAAAGCAACCCACGTTTTTTTTAAATAAGATATTTTTTATTCACATTATTATTAATTTATATTTATTGAAACTTTTAACACTATTCCCAATTTAAATTTATTAAAATTTATTTTCTAGTTTTAAATTTGATTTTCTATAAAAAGCGTGTTTTGAGTTTTTTTAAACTATTACTTATTTTTTTACATTTTAGTTTGGTTTATCTATAAAAGCGTGATTTTTTAGTTTTTTTTTAACTGTTACTTGTTTGGTAGAATTAAAATTCTTCGAATACTATCGAAAAACAACATTTTCAAAAAACCTTTTTTTTTAATAACTTCCAAATGGCTTCCCGCCTAATTCCAAAAACTAATCAGCTCTTAAGTTTAAATAGCCACGTCGATTGCCACCAATCTGGTGAAAATCGGTTGATTCGTTCGAGAGTTATCAAAAACGAAAAATTTCGAAAAAAGTGTTTTTTTCACATAACTTCAACATTTCGTTTTGGATCGTTTTTGACAGAATAAAATAATTTTTAGAGTCCAAAAAATCACGTCGATCTCCACCAAGAACGAGAAAATCGGTTGATTGGTTAATGAGTTATCGTTATCGAAAAAATTCGGAAAAAGTGAATTTTTCAAATTTCCCTAAGATTTTCGGTTTGATCAGTTTGTGTTCAAAAGTTTATCATATCTGAAAAAGTGCGTGGAATACTACCAACCGCGCGAAAATCGATTTATTCATTTAGAAATTATTGCAGTTTAAAAATTCAAAAAATACTGTTTTATTAAACTTCTATCAGCTTTTTGTGCTCGAAGAGCTCAACAGCATACAAAAGCTATTTCTTTGAGCTCGGAGAGCTCAAAATAACACACAAATTGTATTTTTGAGCTCGAAGAGTTCAAAATCGTCATAAGTGAAATTTCAAGCGTTAAGGTATAGAATTGGCGGGAAGTTGCAGGGATAGCCTTTAGGGTCAACCGATTTCCAGATTTTTTTTTAAATCGATTGATTGTTAAAGTAGATGTTTTAAGAAATGCAAAAAAATATTCCGAATTTTTTAAATTTTTCAAAAACAAATACTAATTAAATTTCTTTAAATCCAGAAAATAGAAAAATCGATTATTGTTTAAAATCTCCAAGGAAACAAATTGATTAAATCATTTTGATTATTAATTTTTACTAAAATAGTGAAAAAAATATAATTCATAGATAATGAATGAATTGAATTTCTTGAATTATCAATTATGTAAACAAAAAAAATATAAATTAATAGAATGTATTAATTATATTAGGGAATCTCGATAAGACTAAAAAAAAATTTTTATCACTTTAAAAATTTTGCCGCCCTAAAAAATTTGCCGCCCAGGGCACTTGCCCTGACTGCCCCTAGTGTAAATCCACCGCTGTAGTCAATCCATTCAGTACTGCTTTTTTGTTTATCAGACCCATATTCTTGACAATAATCACAAAACCTCGATTAATAATTAAATAATTAATTTAATTGTAATAACATAAACCCAGACTAAGTACCATTTCAAGTGAACGACTAATGCCCGGTTCCTATATTTAAAAAACTAGTTGTTTTTGCTTGAACGTTCGAACGTCCGAAAGTTATCTGGCGCGCAGGATGTTTATGTCACCAGAAAGCGTCCGCGGACGGCCCGTACAAATTTATCAGTCGCGGCTATAAGTCATGCCTGTAAGCTGCGTTCAATTATATGTTTCCAGCTTCAATGTTAGGTACATTAGCTCGCAATAACTTATTCATATTTAAATTAAAACTGCCCAATTAAAAAGTAAAACATGAAATATCTTAAAAACTTGTAAATACCTATCTGACGTCCATTCTAAATACTTATTTACAAATAGAGGTAAATGATAAGTATTTAATAAAAAGGTGGGTACAAGTTGTCGTTTACATTATTTACACATTACTGGCATTATGTTACATCTAAGTACCCTCTTTGTTTTAAATAATGTAATTTATTGTGAATGTAAATATATTTAAGTGTTAAAAATTAGTTTTATTCTTTTAACAGATGCCAAGAATATTATCACAAAAAACTATTGGGAACAAACAAGCAGGCGCTTTTCTAAAGTAAGGTATCTTCACGCCCATATCCCCGAAGAGGTAGGCAGAGGACCAAGACACCCACGACTAGCCGAAGACACTAAGTCCCACAATGTGATAGGTGGCAAGCCTATCGCCAACCGGGCACATTTCCAATCCCGACCAACATTTTTTTTATTAGAAAATTAGAAAAATGCAATTTTCTTTGTGTTGGCCGACCCGGGATTCGAACCCGGGACCTCATGCAGTCAAGTCCAACACCCGGACCGCTAGACCACAGAGGCGTTCTAGACCACGGAGGCGATAGTACTTTAATACAATAGCTTACAAAAAATAGTTTTATTCTTTTAACAGATGCCAAGAATACTATCACAAAAAACTATTGGGAACAAACAAGCAGGCGCTTTTCTATTGGTAAGAAATACAAGCGTGAATAAGTTTAGCGTCTCATCTACCTTTCATACAACAACATGACAACCACCACCTCCCCATGATCCTCTCAACCTTCTTGGTTTACGGACCGAATCTACGCGAGGATACACGAGGCTCTGCTACTTCTTAGACTTTCTTCCTCGTGTATCTCTTTTTCTACAATTTGTCTTCTCAGCCGAAGGGGCGGTTTTTAGCCATCTCCATTGGGATGGACGACCAGAACATGACAGTGGAAAGCACTAACACTACCAACTAGCATAGCCAAGGCGGTGGAACGATTCGGGCGAATCTAGGCTTCTCCCACCTAGTCTTGACCACGAGGTTAGTGACAAACAAACTAATTTCTTCCCCAACGCAAAACGTGGGGGTTATAAGTTTGACGTGCCTATGTGCGTGTGTGCATGTCTGTCTGTAGCATCGTAGTTCTGCAGCGAATGGACGGATTTTGACGCGGTTTTTTATTTCAAAGTTTATGTCATCGAAACGGTCCTCAGCTACACTTTCAGGAAATCTTTCCAGGCGTTCAAGGTCATCAGCTCATTTGTAAGAATCGGAATGGATAAAGACGCACTATGGATATTTATTTCACTTTTAAACCTTTCAGTTAAAACACTATTGAATGCTGGAATAACTGAGCTGGTCTGACGAAGGAACTCGAAGATAGGAGACGTAATCCCTGAATACCTACTAATAAAGTCAGCGAGTTTTGACACGTAAGATTGGTCTTAACTAGATCCGATCTTATTTTCTAATGACGAGGACTAGATAACAAGAACCGGGAGGTGGCTAATCATAGTTTAAAAGTTATGGTTTACCTTTCTCTCCTACCACTTTATCTATTAAAAAAACCGCATCAAAATCCGTTGCGTAGTTTTAAAGATTTAAGCATACAAAGGGACAGAGAAAGCTACTTTGTTTTATACTATGTAGTGATTATTGTACTAAATTTATTATAAAATATGTTTCATCCTATTATTAGCTCGGTACAGTTCAACTTAGGCTGGGATGTTATACCAACATACACTACTTAGGGATACTTGTGACGCGTGTTCATTCTAAAATCTACCACCGGACCGGAATTCGACCTCTTTGAATATGAAATGTATTAAGCGCTGCATATTAAACGCTATTTAATTTATCACACAAAGCAAACACACACACACACACACACACGCACACGCACGCACGCACGCACGCACGCACGCACACACACACACACACACACACACACACACACAGCAATATTCATGATTAGCAACTTAAAGTATTTTTTTTAATTTTAATTTAACTAGGCAACCATTAAAACCTGATAGACGTTTATAGTTCACACAATTTGTCATAAAAATACTATTTAGCGAGAGTTGGAGATGTTAAGTTCCTTTGAAGAACAAACGGTATATATTATCAATGTTAACAACTGTGCAGCCAAGCAACCCGTAACCTCAGACTAATAAGATTTATTGGTTTAACTCGCAAGATGCCAGCGATTTTCTCATGCTGGTCCGGATCTGTTGAGTACAATAGACCATCTGCCTCTCTTCCAGGCAGCTCGTAAGAGGTAAGCACTAGTTAATATATAGGCCAGTGTAAAAGTTAGTAGAGATCCACCGCCTTACTTATTTCCGCCGCCATAATGACTCTGTCATAATATGATCCGGAGAGTACGGTAGCCAGTAGACTTGCGTAATAAGGGTAACATCCCGACCGGTGTCTATAGCCCACGGTTGTCTCTTACCACCAGGAAACCCGTATGAGGATGACCTGTACTTTCAAATACTTCTCTACATTGTTAATTTCAAGTTACTTGGTTGCTTTATACTGAGTGTTGACATATCTGTAATTTCTAGACAACAAAACTTATAACTTGGAAACAATATGGGACTAAACCTATATAAACCACATAATACAAAAAACAAAACTCGTTTGTGAATCACAGTTCCAATTCACATTTTAACTAGTAACCCATTCAGTGAGTAACATAAGTATCCTGTAACCACTCTCGGAATATAAAGTGTCTACCCGCCAAATTTCGTTGCAATCGGTTTCGTAGATTTGGCGTAAGACTCGCGGTTGGAATACAGATTGACAGACAGTCTAAAATTGCTAGAAATAGCCCTCCTGCCAATTTTAGTCCCCTGCACCATTTTTAACTCTTCTCTACATTTATATAAATATAAAATACTCGCCGCCACTCACGACTTCGTCTGAGTGCTAAATTATATATTTTTTATAAATTATACTGTATATCTTTTTCTGATGTATAAACCTGTAACACCGCCTCTTCACAATGGGCCGTGATGGCCCGTGATAGAATGTGCGATGATCGCCTTTATGATTGCGCTACCGTCCACACGATCAAGCATTACTAGTTTGTGCTTTAGCAGTCGTAGAGACGGACGTCTCAACCTATTTAAAATTAGTTACAAAATTGTACGGTAGCTATTTCCAGTAGGGTAATGTTAGAGCTTTTGCATCACTTATTTGCTTAGCTTGAACGCCATGCAGTAGAATATAAAAAATACCTATTGAATTTCTCAACTTTTTTTAATATGAAGTTGGTATTTCTGTTTTAATTAAAAATACTTGTGCCACAGAACCCCGCTACTGTAGATAATTAAAAGATGTTATTGTCAGAATTGAGCAAACAATTTTATGACTAGCAAAATCATTTTGTTTAATTGATGTTTTGTAAGAAAAAATAATATTACTGCACTAATTAATGCAGTTTATGTTTATGAACCGACCAAACAATGTTATGGTGTAGAAAATGAAATCAAGGAAAATGTCCTAAACCATTTTTGTATCTTAATTGGCCCGGGAGAATAAATTAGTCTGACGGCAAATCTGTTTTCACGGATCTACAAGGCTAGTGTTTAAGAGTTTCGAACCGAATAAATTGTTGTTGGATTTATCTGTAAAAAAAACTCGCCAAATAAAATTTAACTTACTAACAATTTAGATCAGGTAAATAATTCTGAGTTGACCAAAAAACTACTCACTAGTTTCTGTTGTAAATGTCTACAACCCTTTTAAAAATATAGACATATTGATAAATGTAATATTTGTTGTATGCGATATTATAATTATCTAAATAAGAAATCCAGAATATTAAAAAGTTTAATGCAAGGACCCCAATATTACACTACCTACAAATATCGACGATCGTATGGACGCGCCGTCGATCATGGCCCGAATTTCCTTTGATGATTGTCCGAAAAACCGACACAGTGGCGATCACACTCGATTACAATCCATCATGGCCGCTTCCCAGGCGATTACGCCCTCTACGCAATCGTGAACGTCTGTCACGGGCCATCATGGCCCATTGTAAAGACGCGGCGTAAGGTTTTATCTTAATCCGTTCTGTAGTTTATGCGTTAAAGAGTAATAAACAACCATCCATCTTTATATACTTTCGCATTTACATTAGTAGAATATAGATATTTAATGTCTGTGTACAATTGTGTTTTTAAGTAAACTTATAAAAATATTTCGAAAGTAACAAAGAAATATTCTAATGAGGTGTTAGTGTTCTCACCTCGACATGGATGCGATAGTCTACTGTGAGCGCATTTGCTTCAGGTTCACCTGCTTTATTGACAGAAAATACATTTTGAAAGTGAAGTTTTGCTTTTTTATTTAGTAGATAATTGTCTACCTTTTCAAGAATATTAATTTATATCGCTGACGTAGCACATAGCAAAACAAAATACACACAGAAAAACATGACGCTTTGAGCAAATGGCGGCAGAAATAAACCATACATAATTTACAAACTTTTTTATTTATCCACTTTTCTTCCTGAAACTTTTCTTCATTGTCTTTTTTCTTCCACCAATTTTCTTTTGGAACATATTATTTTTGCGGTCTTTATTGTAAATTCGCTTCTTCATTAATGACTTCAACTCCCTTCTATCTTTTTGCCCATCTCTGTCATGTGTCTGGCTAAAGAATAGAAGACCATCTGGGGAAGAAATTTTTTTTGCAATAAGAACAAAAACGATAATTTTCCTGAATATAGGAAATAAGAATAGAAGGTAACATATAAAAATAATGTGACATAATTGACAATGATAATAACGAACATAAATGTTATATAAATATGACACGGATCGCCAGATTTAATTTCACTCAAATCTATACAAGTTGTACACTTTCTTACCTCTCAATCTGTCGTCGGAACTAGAGAAGAATAACTTTTCTTTCCATACTATTTTAGGTTCTGACTTTTCTGGCACGAGACTTTCATTTTTTGTATTGGGTTCTTCACTTTCGGACTCCGACGAGTCATAAACAAATGGGTTCTTTTCGCCAGGTTCTAACGGGTTCTTAACTTTCTTGTCTTGATTTGATTTAATGGGAATAAAATCTTCATTGGTTTTTGGGTTTTCTGTGAAAAATAATTAATGTTCGTCAACATTGAATTAAGAAATAAGATGACCTGTAATAACTTGTTTTTTTTAAATAAGGCGCAGGTTGTTTAAACCATGCTTTATTACAGCAAAATATCAATGTAGCACCTGCAGTTGTTTAAGCATTTTTGGATCACGGATAACCTAGTCTAACGCAAAAAATGTATTTTTTTGTTAGAGTGTCGAAAATTGTAGCCACATCCCTACTAAAACTGTTTAGTAACTTTTGAATCTTGATTCCATGCAAATTAGGAATTGGAATCTGACTTGTGTCATTTTGTAGTCTTGAACACATTTCTAGCTAATTATTAACTATATTTGGTAATCATCATATATTATATTATCCTATAATCCTATCCTATAAATATTATAAATTCGACAGTTTGTATGGATGTGTGTATGTTTGTTACTCTTTCACGCTCGAATGGCTGAACGGATTTTTCTGAAATTTGGAACATAGATTGTGACCTGGATTAATACGAGGGTGGATCCAAAAGTTCTAAGCCCGACCAAGAAAATGAAAGAAAAGTGGGTAAAAGTGGCTAATTTTATTTTTATTTTTCGACATAGTCTCCATCTAGCTCAACACAATTTTTCCACCTGACCTGCAACTTGTTTATCCCCTCGAAAAAAAAAGATTCCGGAAGGTCGGCGAAATAGTCGTTTACTGCGACTATCACCTCATCTTTGGTCGAAAATTTCGAGCCACCCAAGTGTTTTTTTAAATTTGGAAATAAATGATAATCCGAGGGGGCTAAATCCGGCGAATAAGGTGGGTGAGGCAGCAATTCGTAGCCACAATCATGGATTACAGACATTGTATCAACCGAAGTGTGAACACGTGCATTATCTTGATGAAACAAAACTTTCTTACGCAACATTCCCGGCCTTTTTTCTTTTATTTCTTCCCGGAGTCTTCGTAAAAGCCAAAAGGTTACAATAATAACTAGAATTTATAGTTTGACCTTTCGGTAAATAATCTACAAAAA
>NJDC01014327.1:30642-49642 GCA_002245475.1 Calephelis virginiensis | reverse complement strand
AGTACCCAGTCACAGAAGTCGGCTTACAGGCGAGCACATAACTCAAAGAGTTTTTCTTATGCCTGTATCAAATAAATACTGGCTAGAATAATGAATAATATTCTTTAATCGTTGTTTTTGATATATTAAAATTTGTCTATTGAATTAGTATTTTTCTAGTAATGTAATATAATCTAATAAATGTAGTTATTACTGAAGTAGATTAGATGATTTATTTTCCATATCGTCCCGATATATCGATATTTATAATTAAAAATAACGATGTCGATATTAATATTTTTAAAAATATCGATATCGATATATTACGATAATTTATTTCACTTCCGACATCCCTAATGTCCTAATCCCTATATATTTTTTTAAGTCAATTTGCCCCTTTCTGGGGCCGGCTAATACCTTTAAACCATGCTGCCACGTCTTCCATATTAATTATTTCTTCTACAGACATTAGTCACTATTTACAAAGTCACGTCAGGGTCTTGAGTTAAATGGTGGTCATTTTACACAAGCTCACTGAAAGATTTGACGGCAACGAGGAAATTCACGATACACTAATTTCTTCATGATTATTTCATTTGTGCACTTTCACTGAACAAAATAAACATATTCTAACCTAAATTAACAAATTTTACTCATAATTTACACTAAATTCAATAATTGAGAAAAAATTACGACCATCTTCATTCACGGTGGCGCCAAAACTCGATGGCTGCTATAGGTTAAAGAATTTAGTTCACAGAATAAATACTCCGACAGATACTTACATCCTAAATCTATGCTACACATACATACTCGCCTCGCCTTTGTGGTGTAGCGGTCCGGCGTCGGATTTCACCCCTTACTGCATGGAATTAGATATGAATTTGAAAAAAATATATAATGTTACTTATAGCATTTAGAAGGTATAAAAAAAACCACAAAAAAATGTGTATTGTTTATTTTCTGATTTATTGACGACAAACAAAGAAATTCATATATGATACTTCATGCACGTATCATATATGATATATAATATGGGAAAAATTCTATCAAATATGATACCACATGCATTAACAGTAGCGGAAAATAAATAGGTGAACGAAATTAATACGATTATTTATTAATATTACTATGGATTTATTATGTAGCAGGTGTGTATTACGTAGGTAGTTTTTTAGTAGCAAAGTATGTATTGAAATTATTATTTTTGACATGGACAAGGCATTATTCTGAAATGCTTTCAACTAATTCTTCCAGTTCTTCTGATGGTGTGTGGAATGCTAAATTATAACAGTTTCTATCTTTATTGAGTCATACTTAGGTGCACTCGACATTTCAAGCAACAAATAAAAGTCAGCCTTTTGCAAAACACATTTCTACAACGCTGTCGAGTTGGCGTCCACTCATAGATATGCTGCAATCCATCTTCAGTCGCATCACTAGGGTGTAACTCAAGGTTCCACTTTAATTTTTTTGGAGGCGGAGATGTTTGCTATCGTTGAAGAGGGCAACTACTGGTTTTTGGCGTGAAAATGAGCGCTACATGTTTGGTCAACACATCCGTCAGGGCTAATTTGAAATCAAGCAATGGCATATTTATTATTTATTCTTCTCCTACTGGCTTATGCCAGGCATTGGCCCCGTGATTTAATTTTCTTTTCCGGTTGTATATTTGCACAGTTGTAGTTGGGGGCTATGGGTGGGTCCATGCATAAGTAAATAAAACATTTTGCATAGTCAAATACAAAATTTGAAACTGGTTTACAGAATTGCGCTAAATGTTCCAGTCATCTATTTGTAAAGGCCCTTAGAACAGTTCTTTTACGTGATCGGTGATTGTCGAAGAAACACCTAATCAAGTAAACGAACTTGTTTTATTTAAGTATGTACAGCTGTATTATTAACTGCCCCTTCGTGTATTTTTTTTTCATACATTGTGACTTACATCTTAAAGTAAAAAGAACCTCGAATCCCTTCACTGACAAACATCCAGTCCAGCTTGGAGATTTTTTAGATTGACTTTTGTATCATATTTGATAGTTGTAAAAACTATACACTGTTGCATGGTGTCTTATTTATGATAATGAAATTACACCACTACTGCATAATGTTTCATATATGATACGAAAGAAAATCGATGTAAGTTAAGAGAAAATTTGAATAAAACAAAATGCATTTATGTTATTTGGCTAGAATATGAACTTAATTAATAGAATACGACTAATATTTATTTGATAACTCATAAATAAGCCAGAAAATTGAATTTGAAAAGTCTTAACTTAACGGTCTGGAATTCTCGAATTCAAAGTGACATATTTTTTTTTTTAAAAAAAGGGCTGGCTCACACCTTTTACGTTAAATCTCAAGGGTATACGTCCGGCCCGTATTTTTTGTGTTGCCAATAGAGAAAAAATAAAATTTTTGGCGTAGATGGAAAAAAACGTAAGTGATCAAATATGATACGTCATGCGGTAAGGGGTTAAATTATTGAGATCCCGGGTTCGATCCCCGGGTCGATCAATAAAAAAAAATAAAAAATGTATATTTTCAATTTCCTAAAAAAATAAATGTTTTGCGAGATTGGATATGTTCCCAGTTGGCGATAGACTTGGAGTTGACTTGGAGGATACTGACTTTTTACTTACAGACGAATAAATAGTGACAGATTTATTAAAAATGTGTGTGTGTACTTATGTACACGCGTTAGAAGTTCTACTTCTTCGGCGTAATAAGATAAAAATCTTTTTAAAAACTAAAATGTTATCTATAGCTAACTTCATCATGTCGGTTTTTCGTGACGGTGTGCGCGCGCATTTTTTCCTAACGCGCCAAAAAAAGTATAACTTCAAAAACCACAGATTAGATCGGGAATACACATACGGTCTCATGAGTAGGTTATCTAATCAAGAAGGCAGTTTCGGAAAACTAGATCATATTTTTTATTTATACAAAATATTTATGAAACCATATGAAAGTGACTGGTGTTATATTGTAGAAAGTTAGACTATTGTGCACCGAAACGTACTTACACGAACTATTTTAATTAATTACAATACTAATATTTAAATTATGCACTTCGGCTTTACACTTTTTACTCTTTATACTTTTATTTTATTTTTAAAATGGCGGACCTAGCCTAAATTTAAGCGAAACAAATAATTATGTAATACAACTCTGTACATATATCTTTATAATACATTCGGATTTCCGAAGCTTGACAAATATAGCCGAAGCGCATAATTTAAATAGTACTACTATGCTTGACTGAGTTAGCTTTATACTCAATGTATGTATTTAACATGGGTGCAGACTAAAAAGTTAATATTTACCTATTTCGGATAAGTTAATTAAAATAACAAAAAAAAATTTGACAAAAACTTATAATATAATAAAAAAAAAATGTATAATGATAGTATCCGCATGTTTTCCCTTTCCCGTAGACAACATAGGTAATTATGCTCTATGGCTCAGTGCGTCTCGGTGTGGCTCTTGAAGCAAAGATAATAGGTACATATTACATCTTCAGGTTTTTGGTTTGACTTTTTTATTTTAAGTTTTGACAGTTGACATTGATTTGATTTCGGTTTGTTTGTGTCCGTTAAAATCCTTTAGGCTTTAAAGTTTAATAACAGTTCAATACAATTAAAATACAAGAAGCTGTGACTTGTGAGGAAACTAGTCTCGAATGTTTTGAGGATGTTATTCCCTATTAAATTTGACAAACATAGATGTTTCTTCTAATCTGAGTGCTATAAGTTGTCTGGTATTGCACGTACTACAGAGGACAAGATAGTTTCAATTCTGTGCTTTTGTTTACTGTGAGATTTACAATTTGCTGAATGTTTTATGTTGTAAATGGTTTTTATTTTTAAATAACATCTAAGTACAGGCAGTTAAATATAAAATGACTGACAGTGATGAAGAACCCATTCCAAACGACGCTAGTGTGCTGCGTAATAAGTTTCCATTTAGCGTAAGTTTCTGTGACCATGCTGTTTATTTTGCTAAAACAATAAAGCCTAATGTAAATGTCTACGTTATTCGCCTTATTAATAAACACGGAATAAAGTACTTCAACGTTCAGCTTGGTTTTTATTACAATGTGACACAGACTTATAATAACAACTCAATTTCACTCCTACGTTAGTCCATATTTACTAATAAGACGGTATTATAAGCCTGTTCTGAATGGTAATTATGGTACTAAAAGTTTTCTCCACAGATTGTTACTTTGTTCGGCTTACAATGTACCCCTGGGTAATATCATACTATAATTTAATATTTTTTAATAATTGCCTCAAAAAAAACAATTTTTTTTTCGAGTGATGTTATCAACTTTGTCAAGTTTTTAAATTTGTGGAACAATTTAAAACTTTTATGTTTCATTATTTGAGTGTAGTAGATTTGCTTTGCAGTTGTGTTTAATTTAAGTTGAACAGCAAGTTTCATGTGGTCATAATGTTAGTGCCCACTATTGTGATCTGATAACTATCTAGAAAACTTAAGCAAGAGGTCTTAACCCCTAGCTTTAGGTTGGTGATGCACTATTGCTACCTTTTGGTGTCTATGCCCCAAAGAATAATGTATATTACGTTCTTACCATCAGAATACCTAGTTGTTTGTTTACCCACCTATCTCATAAAAAATGTTTTCTTAATGCATGAACTACCACCTAATTTAATCTGATTGGTTAGATGTATTGTATAAATTTTAATCATAATACATACACATCTTCACATCAAGTATCTCCAAGGTAGGTTGACAGTATCAAGGGCCAAATGTTACCTTTTCTTCAGACCTGCTTAGCTTCCTCTACTTTAATATAATGTGTAGATTTCGTCGATGAAGTACCAATACCTCCTAACTGACAATTTTGTCCAAAATTACTTTTTTATTGCAATAGACATAAAACTCATATTCGCGTAGATGGAATTCACTCCTATCTAAAACTTCTTTACCAATAAGCTTCCTCAGTTATGTGAAAATATCTACTAAGTCAAAGAATTCATTCTTAACACTTAGTAGGTATTCATACTTCATCAACGATTTATATTTAAAGTTTATAGTATTTAGATTTATAGTTTTGCAAAGGGATCCTATAGGTTCCCAATCTTTATTTGTTCTTGTACTTTATGAATTCAATACTATTTAAAATTATGTTAATCCTGCACCCCCAACATGCACATACAATCAAACCATTTTTGATACCAATTTGATGAAATTTTTGAATATCTTCATGGTGTGAAATCATAAATGCAAAGCCACATACATTTGCAGTATAGTATAAGATAAAGATTGAATATTTAAAACATTACAGAGTACCCAGTACAGTGTTAAGAATCCAAACATGGCAGGATTTAGTTTCCGCAATAACATAAATAGTTCAAGTTTATATGAGCGTCCAAAGTTCAGCAGACAAAATTTTGGAGGACATGCTTTTGATCAAAGGAGTGCTCATAATAGACGAGGAACATCACCTATGTCAATGGTCTCTGAGTCAAGAAGATTTAACAGAGATTATTCTTATTGCCAAAGTGAAATGGGTGGTTCTATTAGAAGTAATGGTAAGTTATATTACTAAATTGTTACTTGCTTGCTGCTTTGCCCTTTTAGAGTTAGTTTTTTTAATTTTGTTTTGCAATTTACATTACTATAATTTTTAATAGAACAAAGTTTCTAATTATTATAGAGCATTGAAAATCTATCCCTCATTATATAATGTTTTATTTTATTGACAGTCCTTAATTTATTTTACAAAAATGTTTAAAATTAAATAAAAGATTAAGTTAAAAGATTTACACTCATTGTATGTAATGTTGCAGATACTATTTGTAGTGCTGTTGATATTGCGGATGCCATTAGAAATGCAAAATTTAATAATAGTGACCTGGGTATAATAAAACATGCTCTTAATAACTATTATAAGAACAGATCAAGACGACGCATAGAAAAACGTCGCAAATTAAGATGTTTTTTTAAATATAACAATAGAAAATCTGGTGATGATTCTGGAGAACAAGGAAGTGATTCATCTTTAAGTAGTGATGATATTAAATCTACTAGATCTGTAAAAACACTTAATCCTAAAAACAACATACTTAAACCTAGAAATAGAGATGAAATAAGGAAATTTAATTACCTAGTTAAGGACAATGAAAGAGATCAGTACTCTGAAAACATGAAACAAAGTACATTTTCAAAAACATATAATGACAATAGTAATAATAGATTAAATGGTACTACTAATAGAACAACGCTTCATAGAATACAAGAAGAAAGGGTTAATAAATGTTTTTTATTACCATCTCAAAGGTTCACTAACAAATCAATATCAAATGGAAATTTAGGAGACTGCAAAGTTTTAGGCTTTTCTTTTTCTAAAGATAAGATAGCACAAAAAGACTTGGACATGCCAAGAAAAACCCATGATGATTCAGATAGTGCCCAAGAAGAAATATTTTCAGATCAAATTTTAAAAGGAAATGGCTACTCTTATAGCTTCCTATCAAAAACAGTAGGAACAAAGGATATAAGACATATAAATTCTGATAAAAATGTGCAGTCACTGACTATGCCAAAAAATCTTTCTAGTAGTATGAAAGGGGATTTCAATTTTAAAAAACCACAAATACCTTTTCGAAAACAATTAAAACATCCTAAAGATAATGTTCCTGAAAAACTTGTAACTGAAACTTTTCAGCAAGATCACACTAGTAGTTACTTACAGAAGCAAGTTGATCAAATGATAGTAAATAATAATGATGATATCATTTTAAAAAATGCCAATAAAGTTAACACTAACAAAATGTTAAACAAAGCTAAAGGTATTGTTAGCAACGAAGAAACTGATAGTGACGAAATATTTGCAAATATAACAATACAAAAAAATAGTTTAAATAATAGTTCTTTAGTACAAAAGAGACCTTTAGAAGATAGTGAAAAACATTGTTCAGAGAGAAAGAGAAGCAAAGTAGCAGCACCAAAGACACACCTCAAAAAGCCAAATGTGGGAAATGCTAATAATAACACTGAAGAAACACAAAATTTTACTAATAAAGACAATGAAAATAAAAATAATCACAAAAACAATTCTAATATTGAACTCAATAAAGATTTGAATTTCTATGAAAATACAGAATCACAAACTAATAATAATAAGTCCTGTTTTGAAAAGTCTAGTTTTATGAAGAGAAAATTATTTACTCAGAAGTTAGATATGCTAGAAAGTAAGAACCTGAATGGAGATAACTTAACTGTTAATAGTCCGCAAGTAAACCATATTAGAGAGAAAAATAAAGTTAGAAAATTTGCTACATCTCAGTCTTACTTATGTCGAGATGTGTGCGAAGACAATGTTTTGGAATTAATTCATAAGATTGTGCCACCAGATCAAATGAACTTAACAAATGTTACAAATAAAACTTCAAATAGGAAGAGTAATCTAGATGAAGACAAATGGGATGTGGCTTCTGTCATATCTAAATGTGAAAATGGAGATTTCAGTGACACATTCACTGATGAAGAAATATTTGAAGTTAATAATGACTTGGTTAAGAACAAAGACGAAAGAAATGAAAAACCCACAAATGCAAATATTGATTCGAACAAAACTTGTAAGGTTGTAGTTGACAAAATTCCATTACAATCTAATGACATAGTATCAACTATCAGTCAAACACAAAATAATAATAAAAAAATTAAAGATACCAAATGTAAGAATGATAGACCACAAACAAATAAAGAAATAATTAAGCCCATATGTAAGTCCATTTTAAATATCAAAATATATTTAGCTTAATGTTATAATTACATTATTATTCTTAATCAACTTTGTACACTAGTAGACCTTATAAATGTGCAAGATCTTTCTTTAGTAGATATCATCAATACAAAAGTTTGTGAAGATGTTTGTATACTTGATACTCAAACATTGCTCAGTGTTTGAACAGTTTGTGACAAAATTTGGCATGTGTGAGGTTTATTTTGTATTTCAGCAGCACAATTTAAAAGTTGTGAAAAGGTTTAAATTCATGTTTCTTATGCCCCAATGCTTGAACCGCGACACTGACGTTCTTATAAAAAAAGACTTGAAAAAATCGGTAAAAGAGGAACCCCTCTTTCTTTGATTTCTGATTATTTCAGTACACAATGTGTTAAAGAAGGTGACTATGTTAGTGAACAAGAAAACACACACAAGCACAACATGGCATACATATTGCATCTATGAACTCGGTTGAATACAATAAAAATGCATGAAACATAATAGTAGATATATAAATAGTACATTTAAAAATGTTAATGTTTTGTTACTGAATAAAGATTGTTTGATTTTGATGATTAGTCCTAAGACCTAAAAACATACATAGGCTACTTTTTATCTTAATCACTTAGCATAGGAGAGATAAATAACTTTAATATTAGTTTCACTTTGACACACTCCTGAATTCATTTTTTTAGGTAACAATGTGGTTGCCAGCAAAAGACCTGCAACCAAAATGAGATCATTTTGGGACACTGACTCTGAAACTGATATGGAGGGAAGGAATGAGCCTCTACGAAAATCTTCCAGAAACATGGACCATGGTGAGAAATGGCTATAATGTTTGATTTAATTTAAAATTACTTTGAATAGCAAAGTTTGAAGTTGGAAAACAAAATTTAAGCATCTCAAAAATAATCCAAGCAAACATTTTACAGCATAAGTAATAATCTAATGCTGACATTGCTGCTCCTTTTTCAACTATAACCATATTTTAATCCTTGGATTGCGGATCCGCGCAATCCAGTTATACTGCAGCGTTAAAGTTGCGGCATACCAGAGGTTAACTCAAATATTTCATTTTGGGCGCAGTAGCCGCAAGCAGCCGTTTGGGTGTAGGTTGTCTAAGCAGTTACATAAGTAACTGCTTTTTGTGTTTGAAATGGCTGTATTGCATTTACAATCCCTTGTTTCATCAAGTACATTGGGCCATGATCAGATAACTATCTCTTAAAATGTAGTTAGGGGTTATTTCTCCTATTTGGTATTTTGAAATTCATTTTTCCGCATTGTGGTCAGTTTCTTCCTAATTGACTGGTACACTAACCTCATTAGGCTATAGACTAGCATTTCAATTGTACACCAAAGTGCTAAAAATAAGGATTTAGTAATAGTAACTCTTTGTCAATTAACGCCTTTTGGGTGGGCACCTGGAATTGATTTCTAAGACATTCAGGCTTTAATTTAATATGCGTAAGGAATCTTTGTTAATTTATTGTTTTAATTTTTAAATTTTCAGATAATGAAGCTAAAGAAGTTGCTAATAAGAAACCCAATGAGACTAAATCATTAAGAGTTGCTATGTTAACTCTTCACAATTTGAAAAATAGTTTTATTAGTTCTGTAAAAAAGTCGCCACAGCTGATCCCAAACCAAAAAATAAATAATTTTAATAACACAGACACCAGTGTTATGAATACAAATCAGGAAATCACTACACAAAACAAACAAACCATAAAAACAGTTACAGAGACACAAAATATGTTACATAAAAAGAAAAATCTTGTATCTAATAGTTGTAAAGAAACAAATCAAAATGGAGATGTTAAAAAGAAAAAAGAAATTGAAGCTAAACAAACAACTGTATCTAAAAAAAGGAGTAATAATAATAAAATTGAGACCAAAATTAACACTAATGTAACAGTATCAACTAACAAAGGCTCAAACAAAACAAGAGGAAACAATAAAAAGGATCGGCCTGTTACTGCAAAAGGGAAAGATGTTCAGGTTGATCTAGTACAAAAAAAATGTAGTACAGCAAAAAGAAAGCCTACACAAAAAAAAGAAAAATTACTTCACAATGACTCTGTGTCAAGTGATTGCCCTAGTATTTTGACCCGCAGCTTAACAAGAAATAAAGCTGAAAATAATAACTCAATAATTTCTAATTTTAATACTGGCTATAGGACAAGATATGGACGTAAGTTGTTATTAGATGTATCTTTGTCTAGTGGTGGTGAACATAGTATTCTGACTAGAAGTATGAGGATGAAAGCTCAAAATATATCTGATAAAAGTATTAATGTAAGCAACTCTCAATTCAAACCCAAGCAAAACTTGAGTAAACAAAATATAAATAAACAAAATGTTGCTAAACTAGGTCAAATTAGAACTAATAAAAAAGACAAGAACAATGACGCAAGCTTGAAAAGCACAAAGAATAAATACACAATAAACAATAATGCAACAATAAGTAGAACACCGAGAAATAAGAAAAATGGACTCTTGAAACGAAATTATCATTAATATCAGTCTTTACAGTGTTATCACTACCTCGTTTAATTTCTTATAATATTTATTACTATACTGTTTGCCAACAATTATATTTTAAATTTTTATTTTTTAAGGGTAAGAAGTCTCATAAAAAACCATGAATGCAGCTGACATTACTACAGGGGAGTGTATCTACTGTATTTACTTAAACATATTTTTTTATTTCCTGTAGTAGGCAGATGCTAAAAGTTCCACAACACATATACTTTATTTTTTGTTATCATAGTACTAGCGTTTTCGAATATAAATTTTTATTATTTAAGACAATATTACTTGAGAGTAAACATGCATGTGACGTGTCTAGAGCTTTGAAAGGTCTTTTCCAACAATTATTGTTAACTCTTTAATATTCATTCATCACAAGTAACAATTTTGTATTATAACAAGATAGTAAAATCAGGACTGGGGTTGTTATCTTTTAGTTGTGTTATGACTTATAAATTATCATGAGTGGCAAATATTTCTCAGTAACTAAAATCGTTCCTCAAGTGACTGAAGAGTTTTAAAAATGTGAGATTTTATTTACGTATTGTGAAAGTGGAATGTTTATCACCAATGATAATATAATTAGTGGTGATTAAAAAATAGCACTCCTGAATTTCACACCTCACATAGAGTTTAGTTGTAAAGAATTTTCTTCCACTTTTTTCTTGAATCAAGAAGTAAAAAATATTTACAAATATTTTTGTACAAGATATAAAAATTAAGATTTTGAAGGTAGCCTTTGTATAAAAATTTAAGTAACTAGTAGATATTAGACAATATTTTGAAATCATGTATGAGTGTACTCACTATTATGAATTGAGCTGTATCATTAGCAGGGACCCACCCTATTAAAAAAAAAATAGTGTGTAAATATAAAAACTAGTTTTTATTTTTCTAATGTGTCGTAATAAAGTATGTTTATTTATGTTTCTTATACGAGAATAATTGATTATAATTTAATAATGCAATTCAAGTGTCGCTGGAACGTGGCTATAACATTAGTAATATTCGAACAAGATCAGAGAAAGAGACAACTTTGAGTTTGAAGAGTGGTGAAAAGAATTGCTTATGCTAGGTACAGAATTGTCAAACGAAAACCAATGAACGTTCGTATTTATTTGTGTGGTTAAAACTTAAAATCGCAAAACATCGATACACCGTTAAATTACGGCTGTTTTTTTTATAAGAGCAAAATGAAATTAATTTATTTGCTTAATGTTAGTGTCGAACTCACTTCACTGTTATTTTTTTATTGCAAACTTATAAATTACTTTATTAAATTAATAGTTATTTAATCAAGTTCATTTTATAGTTTAAGTCTCCAAATTCAGCAGAAAAGAAACTAGAGCAAACTAAGTGATAGAACTGATTTTGTAGCTGTGTGTTAACTGTTAAGCGCTTTAGTTAAATTGAACTTCATTTGACTATATATTTTTTTCATGTAATATAGGTGTGTTATAAATGCTGTATAATATAGGTTATGATTTTTTTCCATCCTATACAAAATGATAGCTAGTTCTACTACTCGGGACTTTTGCACAATATGGACATAGCAGCAAAGGTCAAGAAATCCGGTTGTTTGCTATTACATGTTTAATTATTTGCTATTATTGGTAGAGTTTCATTCACCCGCTGATCTTGTCGGAAATTGAAACGTGTATGGTCGCTTAAGACACAAGTTTATTAAGATATCATGTACAAAGTTTGCAAAAACTAAGAAATAATTCTTATGATAAATGTTCTTTTTTTATTTAGTGTTATGATTGTAAGATTTGAGTTTTGAATTTAAATATATAGTTAAATTTTTGTAACTGTTTGTTTTTTAATTTTTTTTTTCCGAGTTTTTTCCGGGCCCGCTGTGCACAGGACACCTATAACCTATATAGTGTAAGTAGTCCACTGTTGTCTCTTAGTCTTACCATAGAGCCGGGTGCTAATTTAGTCGTAAACCATTAAAAAATAGCATATGAACTCTTAGCATTGTGTGCAAGGAAAAAGGAAAAGGGTTAATTTTTTGTTTTGAATATTTTTTACTCTTGATGTCATGACATACCTACCATCTGATATTTCTATTTAGTCTGACGACTGTATTCTTAGATCCAAGTCAGGGGGGTGATTATGTAACTCAGTTACCAACTCAAAATGGATGAGTGTACATCGAATCGCTGTCAAATGACGTGTTTTGTATTTGCTATCTCCAGTGACCAACAGAAATACACCAAGTCAGGGGGGTGATTATGTAACTCAGTTACCAACTCAAAATGGATGAGTGTACATCGAATCGCTGTCAAATGACGTGTTTTGTATTTGCTATCTCCAGTGACCAACAGAAATACAATAGAGATAGCAAACAAATGACGTCATTTGATGTACACTCTTACAGTTTTAGTTGACAACTGAGATACATAATCACCCCCCTGATCTAATAAAAATTTAGTGGCAACTTATAGAGCAGTGTATTAGGCCGAAAATCTTGCCAAAACAATTTAATCAAAAACGTTTATTAATCTTAAACATTGTTTCTATAGTCTATTGCAGTAAAAGATAACAATTTTTGTAAACACAAGTGCAGCTTAAGATATCTAGAAAATAGTCATGTGAGTTAAGCTTAGATCGGTTTAAAAAGTAGTTAATCAACTATTGGATGTTCTAATGAAAAGGGTTGATGAAATTTTCGCAATGACACATGCAAGGCATTATACACGATTTTTGCTTAACTATTATAAGTAGTAGTAGTGCCATTTTCTAGGTGAAACAGAAAACCGCATGCAATGCCTTGAATGTGAACGCGCGATTACTTAATAGAAAATAAAAATCATATTTATTAATGTATGGATATATTTTATTTGACTTTCAGAATCTGAAAACCAGAGGTTCGTAATATTTGCAGTTAAGGCAATTCACAAATGCTAGTAAATAAATTAATTATCTATCAAGTTAACCAGCGATAACGTCATTTTGCCAACAAGTCGTTAGTAAGCTCCCCGCGGAGCATCCTAATTCCAACAAATTATAATCTAATGGATAAAACTATATCGTTAGTTACTATTAGTGCACTAAGGTTGTTTTAAGAACCTAAAATGCGTTCGCGCCGTACTGGCCTTATATACTACGATAATTCTAGTTACAAATCGAGTAAACTGCTAATTTCTCTGTCAACAAATATATCAGATCTGCGGCCGAAATAAGTAGCGTAAAATAACATTGTGCGGTGCTTTATGGAACGTGGCTGCTTGATTTGATTTCAGCTACTGTACAATGATATTTCTAGCCAAACAACGCAGCTTTGTTCAATAACACAATGAAAATTCGCAATAACCTAAGGTCAATTCATAAGTTTTGAGGACAAACATTGGATGTCGTTGTACAAGACATAACCAACCCACAAAGCTAAAATTAAAAATTTATTATATGTTAACATTTTTTAAAAAGTTTAAAATAAGTAATTGTATTTAATATTATATCTGATTAACGGCCGCACTCAAAAGACGTCAATTTACATTTAACCTATCATTAAGTTACAATCTATACAAAAATGTCGACTTAATGGCTGATCAAGAAAACTGACGTCATTGAGTACGAGAGATGTAAGATTATGATTTAAGAGGCAATAAACTTTCATTTATTTCTATTGAAATGCGATCTCCAAGCGCCGGCGAAAATACTCTTAAACAGCAAAAGTAGAAGATAAAATAAATTGTTGGTTGGTTCTATTTTGTTGAACATCCATTATTAAACAAGTAACAGTAAAACTCTTTAAATTTAACAAACTATTAAATGCATTCACAGGCACAGGTGGCCCAAAAATGTAGTTTTAGATAAGCACATACATACATTATACTGTCAATATAATACAATATAATTTTTTTTTAGGATCGAGGAATGTACTTGCTTATGACACAGCCGTAGAGAACTCAGTAATTTTATGAATCTTAATTTTTCTTAAATAATATCAAATCAAAGAAGAGTAATAAAATCAGTCACTAACACCCTTAAATTACAAAGTTTTATTAAATGCCAAATATTTGAGATGGGAGTTCACAATCTCAAGTGTCAGTCACAGCTTACTTGGTGTAATTTCTAGTGTCAGTCACGCGTACTCAGTGTACTTCTGTTAGTGTCAGCCCCAGCTTACTTTGTGTCATTTATGTCGGTATCACTCACGGATTGTTTGATGGAATTATCTGCATAATTTATTCCATATAAAGAATTTCAGGTCTACAATAATGACTCAGGCTTTAAATAATTACAGTATAAACAAACAATGATTGGAAAAACATGCAAAATATACTCAAATAAAATAATGATCCATTAGCCAACATGAACAAGTTCGAAACATTTAGATTAATTTTTAAATGCCAATTTCCTGTTGCAATTACTGGGGGTACATATATACCACAAATTGAGAAACACTGGTCTAGTCAAAAACGGTCATAATTTTTGCACAGATCCTACTAATGGAAGAAGCAGTGAAATGGAGTGAAGAGGCCTATGTCTGGATGGATAGAATAGGCTAAAGATGAAGTTGTTTTAACCAATATTGTAATTATATATGAATTGCAGGTCATTGTATTAACAAATTGCTCAATATTATTCAGGATGCATTTTTACCTTCAAATATATGACAGAATTGTTGTGGGAGCGATGAATAGAGTATGACAGAGCCTTTTTCTTTGCATTAGTTTTAATTGTTTAAGAGGCGGATTAAGCAAGTTCAGGGTTAGTAGTAGTCTATTGTGGATGTTTTAACTTTTTTTAATTAAATACTGGACATACACGGATTGCCATTGCTTTTACTTTAATTAAAAAAAATATTTTAAATCGGAGTCGAAATCCCTGCAATGGGTCCCTTAAATTTGCTACTAGCCCTTTATTGATAATCCGCGACTGCCCTTATCCAGTCAAAGTCATTTATTATGTTATTGGCATTGGCCTAAAAATATATTTTCCCATTACTTTCTTGAAGGTAAAAATAAAACCTTAAATACAAAATTTCAAAATGGCTTAGCTAGCGGGTATTGTATCATTTAGAGCAATGTTACAGGAATATAAAACTTAACATAAAATATTTATAATGCACTAAATTATTTAAGTTTTTTACCATTGTCCTGAAAAAAAGGTATTGTAATCAATACGGCGATAATTTGAATACATTATTTGCTTGTTATAATAAAGTTGATTCAAGAACATTTTAAACAAATTAAAGCCCTATAAATATTTATAGGCAGTTTTTTACTGCTCCGGCCCTGTACCTTGACGTCTGGTAATATTTCAATACTTCCAACATGCTACAACCTACATGAAACTGCAACTTTATTTTTAATGCATTAAGGTAGATTTTTGCATTGACACTTTCTATTATTGCATAAAACTGCTTCAAGTGACGGCAAGGCCTCAGTTCCACATAGAATAGATTAACAAAGTCCAAATGTAGTCTAGGAACTTATTACCCATTTTTGGGCCACTTAACCAAAATCTCAATTACGACTCATTGGCTGTGAAACATCAAGCACTTTATTCTGTTCATAAGAAGCGATATAATTTCGAGTTTATATTATACAAAGAGCACTATAATACGTATAGACCATATATTCAGTTTCAATATTCATCTTCCTCTGGTGGATGAGGGTTGTCTCCGTCTATTTCTTCCGGTGGTGCAAATCCATCCTGCTTGGAAAAATAATCATATTAAAATGCATAAACACCATATATATGTAGATTGTCTTCATTTATACTTTAACAAAAGAAAAAAGTGTAGGAATATTATGACCCCATCGCCCGCTAGTAATTTAATTATTGAATCAATAAGACTATGTGGTAGATGTGTGAGTGTTTAACTTTGTCGTATCCTTATTTATAGGCTAATATCGTATTATATATTTTTTAATAACAAAACAAGCCATTTTACTATCATAAAAATATATGTAATATTTTAAATATATAATATAGATGTTTAATTTACCTCAGTCGCATATAAAATGTCCAAAATTTTCGGAACAATTGGAGCATTTTGCTGATCCTCCATCTCTTGACAAATCACTTCAATATCACGGAGTTTTCCAAAGTAGAAGTCTCTTTCTTTTTCCAAACCGTCAACTGTCACTTTTAAGTCATTTATCTGAAATAGTTTTAAAATATCTAATGAGTTATATATGGCAATTGTTATCAACTAGCTCTTGCCCTCGCATATTGTACACACACAACACACACAGTGTTTTTAAGTAGATAATATTCAAAAAAAAACACAACTTTATATAGATAACATTGATCTAAAAAAACCAAAATTGCAAATTTGCAAAAGGGGCTCATTTCAAATAGTTTCGTATCGTTAGCATCTTTGCACACGCACGTACATTCCTTTGTAAAAACAACTTTAAGTGAAGTGCTTAAGTTTGTCATAACATATTTCTACATTCAAATATCAGTTTTGTACCAGACTGTGCATCTTCCGCTTTTTTATATCAATGGTGGCTATTAAACAAAGTAAATATTTCATAAATTTTATTGAACCATTTTATTCTACATATGATACAAGAAAAATTATATAATTGTTTTCTCAATTACATAATAAACTATACAGGAACATTGGCAGTGTAATAATTAATCTATATATTTAAAAGAAAGTTGTGTTAGTTACACTATTTATAAGTCAGGAACGGCTGAACTGATTTGGCTGACTTTTGATGGGGAGGTACCTTCGAACCAAGAAGATGTAGGATACTTTTTATTCCGTTTGACGAGAAAACTTGGCAAAATAACATTTTATTTCTTCGCATACAAACGAATGAAAATGGAACGAATTCTGCCGGAACAGCTAGTTATTAATAAACACATAACGCTTATTTAGGATTTATCAAATTACATTTTCAAAAAAAAAACGTAAATTCCTACGTTACGTTTTCTAGGAGTCCCTATTTAAGTTGAAATATCTTTAACTAATTCGAAAAACTCAGTATATCTGTCATTACTTTAGTAGTTAAGAAATAAATAAAAAAAAATATCAACCGAACAATAGCATAACAGTGATTAATTATGGAACAATGTTACTAATCTGGTCGAGCAGCAACGTAGGACCAACAGTTTCAATGCAAAAACTAAATACTTATATTACTTTAAATTAATTTATATAAATAAATTAAATTACGTACCTGTAGATTTAATTCATCAATAATTTTGGAGTCACCTTTTCCACTTTGATTTAGTCTAGCCAAGTTTACTGGTGGAGACCTAACTGTCGTGTTAGCTTTTACAACTGAAATGGAAAATATATATCTTATATTCTTAATTCTAAATATACCAAATTTAATGTCAATATTAGAATACACATAATATGTTGAAGTAAAAGAACAATTCGATTTATATTGTTTATAGAAATTAAACTAAAGGATTTCTTGTAGCCTAGACACCAGCATATTTTAACTGTTGGCTGGAATGCTTGGTAAATTTACTCTAGCGTCAAAAGTTTCTCGTTCTTTAACATTCATTTTTTAAAGAATCAGTTACAAATAATGGTGCCCATAAGTGGCGCATGTTTCTATAAAAAATATGTGTATTAAAATATACTGATTATATATAATACATTATATATACTGATAAAATATATTGTAATTGTTTTATATAGATAAAATTTGTAGATGCCTAGATGTTTGTGTATGTCTAAAACTTTAATGAACTCTTTAGTTGAAGCCAGTGCTAGAAGTGAGTGTTACTCATTTATTATGTAAAGCATATTATTAAGCTACTTTATGTAGATTAGACTTGTTAAAATTAAACAAATTTCTAAAACAGTTTCTGTGGCATAGAATTTAAGTGTAGCAAGTAACATCAAGTATTTTACGAATTAACATTTTAAACATCAAGTTTTAACAATACAATAATTAATACATACAAACATTCAAACGCAAACGTCATTCAAATAGCCAATAAAAATAGACTAAAAACTATTAATGTCGGAATATAAATTTATATTACTAAGCTAAAATGAGTGAATATGAATAATAAAAATAGCAAAAAAAAAGGTGAATATTATATGAATTTCAGGGTTAATGATAATAAGCTTTAATTCTGGGGATATGCTGGTTTGGTTTGCAAAACATAATAAATACCATGAAAGTTTTAAATAAACAATTTATGAAAGCCTATACAAGCTTAGAATAAGAACAAAGCAGTAAAAAAATAAAAATTAGTACTGGTTTGGGGTCTTGCTGCAACTTTAGCAATGGGTGCCGTCGGCCGTTTAGCGGCTGCAGGTGCGGCGCCTCGTGGCACTGAACCCGGTGCTCCGTGCCCCATTGGCAAACCTTCACGTTGCGCCATCGCATCATACTCTGTACCACCATAGTTGGCATCGAAGAATTTCTTGAACCATTGCAAAAACTCAAAATTGTCTTGGAATCGACCCTTTACCAGTCTGTCAATGGGTACTATCTACGAAAGAAAATAAGAAAGTAACAAAAAAGAAATGAAACAGAGTGCTGACATGGGGAGGAGATGAACGATGAAACTATATGGTAGCTTAAACCAGATTACAATGTAACCATCGAGAGATAAAGTGCTATATTAGCAGTAACTTATCACAATAATCTTTTTAAACCTGAGTGAACCATTTCATCTATCTCTTCCAAATCATTACAAAACAAAACATCAATTTGTCTTGTTCTGTAAATTATGAAAGAGATAGATAAAAAACTGCAAGATACTTCACATGTGTTAATATGCCAGGCA